>NW_024122004.1:780664-938551 GCF_016745375.1 Pimephales promelas | reverse complement strand
ATTAATGCGAAATGTTTTGCTGAAAATCACGATCACTATTTCTAATTTTTCTCAGTTATTTTACTTTATTTCCAGATTCGATTATAGACTCATTCTCACATACTAGAGCTCGTTCACACACGCGCACTCTTCACAAAATACACTTTAAATCTTAAACTCAAAGTCGTAAATGACATTTGTGTGTGTGCTAAATGAAACACACAGGATGCACTGAATGTCAGCTTGCTTATTTTGCTCAAGATGAACACTAGAAACTCTGCTTCTAAACACAGCTCGAGATCTGTCGCTCACACACAAACTTCTGGGATGCTGTTTGCGAATGTTCATTAGAACGATGGTTTCGGGAAACACAGTCTCGTTGAACTGATGATAACGACAGAACTAGCGACCAAAGTTGGCTAACAATGTTTTCGGGAAACACAGACTCGTTGAACTGATGATAACGACAGAACTAGCGACCAAAGTTGGCTAACGATGTTTTCGGGAAACACAGACTCGTTGAACTGATGATAACGACAGAACTAGCGACCAAAGTTGGCTAACAATGTTTTCGGGAAACACAGACTCGTTGGACTGATGATAACGACAGAACTAGCGACCAAAGTTGGCTAACAATGTTTTCGGGAAACACAGACTCGTTGAACTGATGATAACGACAGAACTAGCGACCAAAGTTGGCTAACAATGTTTTCGGGAAACACAGACTCGTTGACTGATGATAACGACAGAACTAGCGACCAAAGTTTAACAATGTTTTCGGGAAACACAGACTCGTTGAACTGATGATAGCGACAGAACTAGCGACCAAAGTAGGCTAACGATGTTTTCGGGAAACACAGACTCGTTGAACTGATGATAACGACAGAACTAGCGACCAAAGTTGGCTAACAATGTTTTCGGGAAACACAGACTCGTTGAACTGATGATAGCGACAGAACTAGCGACCAAAGTAGGCTAACGATGCTTTCGGGAAACACAGACTCGTTGAACTGATGATAGCGACAGAACTAGCGACCAAAGTAGGCTAACGATGCTTTCGGGAAACACAGACTCGTTGAACTGATGATAACGACAGAACTAGCGACCAAGTTGGCTAACAATGTTTTCGGGAACACAGACTCGCTGAACTGATGATAACGACAGAACTAGCGACCAAAGTTGGCTAACAATGTTTTCGGAAACACAGTCTCGTTGAACTGATGATAGCGACAGAACTAGCGACCAAAGTTGGCTAACAATGTTTTCGGGAAACACAGTCTCGTTGAACTGATGATAGCGACAAACTAGCGACCAAAGTTGGCTAACGATGTTTTCGGGAAACACAGACTCGTTGAACTGATGATAACGACAGAACTAGCGACCAAAGTTGGCTAACAATGTTTTCGGGAAACACAGACTCGTTGGACTGATGATAACGACAGAACTAGCGACCAAAGTTGGCTAACAATGTTTTCGGGAAACACAGACTCGTTGAACTGATGATAACGACAGAACTAGCGACCAAAGTTGGCTAACAATGTTTTTCGGGAAACACAGACTCGTTGGACTGATGATAACGACAGAACTAGCGACCAAAGTTGGCTAACAATGTTTTCGGGAAACACAGACTCGTTGAACTGATGATAGCGACAGAACTAGCGACCAAAGTAGGCTAACGATGTTTTCGGGAAACACAGACTCGTTGAACTGATGATAACGACAGAACTAGCGACCAAAGTTGGCTAACAATGTTTTCGGAAACACAGACTCGTTGAACTGATGATAGCGACAGAACTAGCGACCAAAGTAGGCTAACGATGCTTTCGGGAAACACAGACTCGTTGAACTGATGATAGCGACAGAACTAGCGACCAAAGTAGGCTAACGATGCTTTCGGGAAACACAGACTCGTTGAACTGATGATAACGACAGAACTAGCGACCAAAGTTGGCTAACAATGTTTTCGGGAAACACAGACTCGCTGAACTGATGATAACGACAGAACTAGCGACCAAAGTTGGCTAACAATGTTTTCGGGAAACACAGTCTCGTTGAACTGATGATAGCGACAGAACTAGCGACCAAAGTTGGCTAACAATGTTTTCGGGAAACACAGTCTCGTTGAACTGATGATAGCGACAGAACTAGTGACCAAAGTTGGCTAACAATGTTTTCGGGAAACACAGACTCGTTGAACTGATGATAGCGACAGAACTAGCGACCAAAGTTGGCTAACAATGTTTTCGGGAAACACAGTCTCGTTGAACTGATGATAGCGACAGAACTAGCGACCAAAGTTGGCTAACAATGTTTTCGGGAAACACAGTCTCGTTGAACTGATGATAGCGACAGAACTAGTGACCAAAGTTGGCTAACAATGCTTTCGGGAAACACAAACTCGTTGGACTGATTATAACGACAGAACTAACGATCAAAGTTGGCTAACAATGCTTTCGGGAAACACACTCCAGATTATTATTAGCAGTTCCATTTTCGGGACATCTTTTGATCAGAAACACCAACAAATTAACGCGTGGATATGGAAAATGAAAATACGCTTGTCTAAAGTGGACCATCGAAGTAAAGTGTAACCATGAATTATAGTAACATTAGCTTGTGTCGCTGCCGTTGTTTGTTGAGTGTCAGTGGTTTAATTCGAACTCTAACCTTTCCGCTACACACTACAGTTGTAAATATATTAGCTTTATTAATTAAATCAATCACTGAAAACAAGAGCCATTGATCAGTTGCAAAAACGTGACCCGCCTTGTGTTTTAATAAAATAATTGATCATTTGGTTAAATTCCTTTTGCATATGGCTTGATAATGATAAATGACTCGCATTGACATGATTAATAGTCAGCAAATCGCTATTCGGTCTAATTTGTGATTATCTTTTGTGTGCAGCGGGCCTGTAATAGCAGCAGATGATATTAATTTTGTGTAAAGACGCGTGGTGTGTCCTGGGCAGAGGCGGTCGTGTGCGATTGGTGCGGGACGTGTGTGTGTGTGTGTTCGACAGATAGTTGTGTGTCTGATAGAGGAGCTGCTGTGTCAGCGCTCTGGCAGATCAATTGATAGAAAGTGACCAGCCGGTTTACAAGGACACATAAATAACCACCATCAAACGGGTACAGACGGAGTTATTAGCACACACTGCAACAAAAGCAATAAAACAAATCTCACACGCATTCTTAAATCAAGAGACATTTACATGAGAAGCATACGAAGAGTTCAGATGCAAAAGCCTCTAAGTGCCATTTGAAATTTTCTTCTAGAATGATCATTTTTATCAAGCTTGTATATTTAAGTTCAATAATTTCACTTAAATGGCAATGATAATTACCTATTAATTGTTATTTAAGTGAAATTACTGAACTTAAATATACAAGTTTGATAAAAATCATCATTAAAGAAGAAAATTTCAAATGGCATTTAGAGGCTTTTGCATCTGAACTCTTCATACATAGTCAAACCAAAAATGATTCAGACACCAGATATAATATTTGATATTGGTAACTAGTGTGTGCAGGACACTATAGTTCACTAATGTAAGTGAGGAAAGCAAAATGAAGTAAGCTGTGACAAAAATATTCTTCAAAAAGTGACTACAGTAACAATGAACCCTCCACTTTGAGCTGATGATGTTTTGCTGAAGTGTGTATTCTGTAATTCCAAATGCTCTTTTTCCACTGAATAACATGGTTGGTCTATTATCTTTATAAAAAAATAAATGAATAAAAAGTATGCATGAGATTAAACTGGGAAGGGTCACAAGACTTGCATATTGCTGTCCTATTGTTAGTTTCTCTGCTTGTTCTCATTTGTAAGTCGCTTTGGATAAAAGCGTCTGCTAAGTGATTAAATGTAAAAGTAATTGGTATTATCTAATTGTGTAGTTAAATTTAACAGCTTGCAGATATTCAACATAATTCATGTGTGTGAGTCTAACAGAAGGACGGACAAAACCAGTCAAATATCCACTTCTGTTCATATTATTACCAAACTGATAATTTGAGAAATGTTGAAGGTGTCTGAATACATTTTGGTTTGACTGTCAATATCAAAATTAAGTTTATACTTAAAATAAGTTTATATATATATGAAGAGTTCAGATGCAAAAGCCTCTAAATGCCATTTGAAATTTTCTTCTTTAATGACGATTTTTATCAAACTTGTATATTTAAGTTCAGTAATTTCACTTAAATGGCAATGATAATTACCTATTAATTGTTATTTAAGTGAAATTACTGAACTTAAATATACAAGTTTGATAAAAATCATCATTAAAGAAGAAAATTTCAAATGGCATTTAGAGGTTTTTGCATCTGAACTCTTCATATATATATATATATATATATATATATATATATATATATGCCAAAACTGAATTCATAGGTAAAACAAGATTATTTTTCTGACCTTATTGGTTAGTAATTATGAAAGGTTTTTCAGGTAATATCTCCTGCAATGTTGCTTCTCAAGTAAATGCATCTTGCTTTAAAAATGTATAGATGTTTGTTCTGGGAAACAAGACACAAATATATGTTTTTGCGTTGCAGTGTAAGAACTAATAGCCTGCGTATAGTTTGAGTTTGTGCACATATAATAAAAACCGTTTTAATTTGTGCTTCAATAAAATACAAGTGAGGCAAACAACATATATGGATGTTTCTTCAGCTATAGCCACTGTTGTGTCTCTGGTGGTTGATTTTTATTAAAGTATATATTACTTGGTGTCAGACGTGGGTCGTCTGTAAGGCCAGGTGGAAAGAGCCCAAATGTTCATAGACCTATATAAGCTGAATTAATTGTACATTATAAATGTGTTCAGCTTTCTGCAACAAATACTTTTCGTATTTTCAAGACTATACTGAGAATAATATCCCAGATAGCAAACTGACATTGAATCAACGTGGAAATATGACATAGAAACAACGTTGATCTGACATTGTTTTGCTCATCGAATTAACGTTGAACCAACGTCAGACGCGGCATTCTTTCAAAACTAACGGAAAATCAACGCGTTGTTTCAACGTTATGAAAGCAAACCAATTTTCGATTTTCATTTAGCTTTGAAGAATGCCGCGTCTGACGTTGGTTCAACGTTAATTCGTTGAATTAGTTCAATGTCACGAGAGACGTCGTTTCCACGTTGATTCAATGTCAGTTTACTGTCTGGGATGGCTTCTACTACGCGCTGCAGACTTACATTTATTATCTTACGTAAACCTCGAGACCATTTCCGCCCGCTTCAGATGTGTGTGTATTTGTCACAGTTATGTTCAGCTAGTCTCTGTTTTCATGGACTTTTATTTTGTTATTTCCAGTCACACACGTTCCTTTGTTCAGTTTCCCGCCACTCTTCTGTTGTCATGGTTACTTATTTAATCAGCACAGGTGTTTATCGTTATATCGTTCATTTGGCTTGTGTTTAAGCTCTTCCTTTTCATCTGTTTGATTCTTGTTTGCGTTCTCTGCCGTCGTTTGAGCCTTTTCCTTGTGGTTTATTATTAAAGCGTGGTGTTGAACCAGATTGGCTGACCCGTAATGTAAATGCTGTCAATGGATGGACAATCTAACAGGGTTAACGCTAATGCTACCTCTGGTTGAGTGGCCTGACTTCTACACCTAACGTTACCCGATAGAGAAACAGAGCGGAAAAAGAAACTAAGGGGGCATATAAATCTTTAGATGACTATAACTATGTGCTGAATGATCGTGTACAAGACTTGTGTGTACGATCCGCAGAGAAGACGACAATGTAAAGAGTGACATTACGGTGCGATTTTAATGATGTGAATATTTTCTAGAAATAAAAATTCCAGATACAGAATTTTCATTTTTCATGGATTCTTGCACCCAACAACACAACAAGATGACATTTAATAATACTGTAATAATAATAATTTAAGCTCCTTATTATGTAGCCGAATCTGTGCTTGGTTTTAGCCACCTCCAGTTTTCCCTTTGGTTTGCCTCCCGCTAGCGCTGTGACGTAACTGTGACGCCGGCTCGAAATGGGTCTTTGCTAATAGGGCGGAGTCAGTCAGCAGCGGTGGGCGGGGCCTATGCTAACAGGGCGGAGCCTATCAGCAGGGGCGGAGTCTATGCTAACAAAAGCTACAATCTGCAAACAGCTTGGTTCCGAGACACTGCTTATGATTTATGGCAATAAAGGACAAAAATGAGTGGGTGGGTTTTAACATTATACGGTGGTTTACACTGCCAACACATTTATGTTCAAACACCATGTATCGTTCTATGCGTTTGTAGTGTGTAGGCTGCTTAAAGCCTGTCAATCAACATTAGACCGCCACCCTCAGGCTGAATAACACAACCACTGCCAAAAGTGTTCAGCGATTACAATATAATAAAGCTTATCATAAGCTGGCAATAAGACCCAGAATCTGCCCAACCTAAAAGTATGAAGCCGCCATACTGCTTTTTGTTATATATGAAGATCACATCACAACTCTGGGAAGTTCTTTACCTCATGCCTTCATCGTTTATATTTTATTAGTTTCTCCCTGCTTTTATGTGTAGATTTTACAGCTTTACTCTCATCCCAGAAATATTTTTACCATCAAGCTTTTTTCTTACCTTACTGGCAAATAGTTAGTTCTTGATCTTGAGCATCAGGGAAAGCCTCTGTGACGATGAACACGTGAAGCTCCTGTAAACCAGGAAATGTTGTGCTTTGACAAATAGACCGGTCACCACAGCTTTGTACAACAACTAGTCTTTCCCTACAGTAACTTCTCATCTCAATGTGTTTTTTGATTCATTCCTCTACACCTGCTGCTGTTAACTGCCTGCACACACACACACACACACACACACACCACTAATAGATGGAGCGGGAATCTGACGATCGATAAACTGTTATCAGGCCGCCCAGTGAGTCCAACGCTGGCTTTGTGCTCGTGTGTTTACATCTGAAACACTCAACCTGTCAAACACACACAAACACACGTGTTTAAAACGTGTTTACGAAAGTGTTTTGAGCTCATAACAGTGTACTTGTGCAAGGAACTGGGAATAAAAAGAGTTTCTTAATTAAAAACCTCATCCTCTGAGAAAACATCCACATTCACAACACAAACGTTTAAACGTTCACATCGGCGTACTTCTGTTTCCGATGTGAGAATGGGACTTTCTGCAGTGTGGATAATGAAATAAAGGGCTGAGAGAATCTGTGAAAGATGCTTCTGTTCTCTTTCTGAGTGATTAGAGGAACAATCTCAAAAACACGAACGATCTTCTTGTACTTTTGAAAGGGAAGATGATCGGAGAATTAACCCAGCACACGTTTGACCCGCTTCGCATTGATATTCAGACGTCGACTGTGCGGATCATTCTCAATCATGACAATCACGCTCATCTGCCTCACAACACATGCAGTATCCCTCCAGACTAGATGACCAATCAGTGTTCTGTGTTTATGTGTTGAGAAGGGCAGTGTCATGTGACCAGATTATCAGAACCACAACCGCAAATGTCATTCATCATTCAGGCGTCTTTGTGAACAGATATTTATTGATGTTTGAAAGTCATGACACTGTAAATCCATTGGAATTAATTCAATGTTAATTGTTTATGAAAATCACTAGCAATTTCTTAGTAAAAATAGCTTGAACGGGGCAAATTCACATGCTATTTCAAATGTCTTACTGACCCAAAAAATAAAAAAATAAAACAACACAAATAGCACTGCACCTTGAGTATTCATTTCCATGCAAACATGCCCTCCTTATGTAAATTAGACTCATTACAGACTGTTATTTATGCGTAAAGCTGAACGTTATTTGTCTAAGTGACTGAGCATTTATCTTTATGTGCACTTTCTAGCGATCATGACGACAGGGAAGCGTCAGATGATGGAGAAGCGCGCCATAACTCGGCATTATTTCAGAGATTATACAGGTGTGCGTGCGCCAGCACAGATGTTTGGACACGTTAGCATCGCTGCCTCATCTGCATATTTCAATTAGTGAATCAGGTGCTAAACGGTCGCAAATAATTGTGCATGCAAATAATTACTTAACTTTACTAAGCAATCCGACACACATTTCCCTGTCCTGTCTCTCTCAGGTCCCATGAAAGCACAGTTCTCATGAATAGTTCATTGATAATTAAGGTGATTAGACTTAAAAATATTGCAAAACGAGGCTTTTGTGGAAATGTGACTGGTTTGTTTACCCATGGAACAGTTCTTAGTGCTGTTAGTTCTTAGTAACAGTTCTTAGTGCAACATTTTTTTTATAGTTCACCCAAAAAATGTAATTCTGTCATCATCTGCTCACCCTCAAGTTGTTCCAAACCTGTATGAATTTCATTCTTGTGCTGAAAACAAAAGAGGATATTTTGCTGTCCAAATGGTTTCTGGTCCCATTTTTTATTTATTTTTTCATACTATGGTAGTCAGTTGAGCCCATCAAGTTTTTGCTTTTGATTAGCAATATTCTTCAAAAAATCATGAGGAAAGAAACTCATACATGTTTGTATTTTTTGGGTGAACAATCCCTTTAAATTATATTTTTCCACTCTCATGGAACCATCAATGGACAGTCTCTATCTTTAACCCTCTGGTGTTTTTTGGTCATTTTTATAACAAAATATTTTACTATTTTTTTATTATTTATTTATTTTTACTTAAACTTGGTAAAGGTTTTGTATGGGAGCTTGTTTCCGCCACAGAATGAAAAATAAAAAAAAAGTAATTGCGACTTTTTATCTCACAATTCTGACTTTATTGCTCAGAATTGTGAGATGTAAAGTCAGAATTGTGTGATATAAAGTCAGAATTGCGAGATAGAAAGTCAGAATTGCGAGATATAAAGTCAGAATTGTGAGATAGAAAGTCAGAATTGTGATATATAAAGTCAGAATTGCGAGATATAAAGTCAGAATTGCGTGATATAAAGTCAGAATTGCGTGATATAAAGTCAGAATTTTGAGTTATAAAGTCAGAATTGTGAGATATAAAGTCAGAATTGTGAGATATAAAGTCAGAATTGCGAGATATAAAGTCAGAATTGTGAGATATAAAGTCAGAATTGTGAGATATAAAGTCAGAATTGCGAGATATAAAGTCAGAATTGCGTGATATAAAGTCAGAATTGCGTGATATAAAGTCAGAATTGCGTGATATAAAGTCAGAATTGCGAGATATAAAGTCAGAATTGCGAGATATAAAGTCAGAATTGTGAGATATAAAGTCAGAATTGTGAGATATAAAGTCAGAATTTTGAGTTATAAAGTCAGAATTGCGAGATATAAAGTCAGAATTGTGAGATATAAAGTCAGAATTGCGAGATATAAAGTCAGAATTGCGAGATATAAAGTCAGAATTGCGAGATATAAAGTCAGAATTGCGAGATATAAAGTCAGAATTGCGAGATATAAAGTCAGAATTGTGAGATATAAAGTCAGAATTGCGAGACGCCTTGTATATGACGCCTTGGGATGAGAATGCGTTGCAATAAACGTTAAATTCTTTTAAAATTGTGAGATATAAAGTCAGAATTGTGAGATATAAAGTCAGAATTGTGAGATATAAAGTCAGAATTGCGAGATATAAAGTCAGAATTGCGAGATATAAAGTCAGAATTGCGAGATATAAAGTCAGAATTGCGAGATATAAAGTCAGAATTCTGAGATATAAAGTCAGAATTGTGAGATATAGTCAGAATTGTGAGATATAAAGTCAGAATTGCAAGATATAAAGTCAGAATTGTGAGATATAAAGTCAGAATTGCGAGATATAAAGTCAGAATTGTGAGATATAAAGTCAGAATTGTGAGATATAAAGTCAGAATTGCAAGATATAAAGTCAGAATTGTGAGATATAAAGTCAGAATTGCGAGATATAAAGTCAGAATTGCGAGATATAAAGTCAGAATTGCGAGATATAAAGTCAGAATTGTGAGATATAAAGTCAGAATTGTGAGATATAAAGTCAGAATTGTGAGATATAAAGTCAGAATTGTGAGATATAGTCAGAATTGTGAGATATAAAGTCAGAATTGCAAGATATAAAGTCAGAATTGCGAGATATAAAGTCAGAATTGTGAGATATAAAGTCAGAATTGCCTGATATAAAGTCAGAATTGTGAGATATAAAGTCAGAATTGTGAGATATAAAGTCAGAATTGCAAGATATAAAGTCAGAATTGCGAGATATAAAGTCAGAATTGCAAGATATAAAGTCAGAATTGTGAGATATAAAGTCAGAATTGTGAGATATAAAGTCAGAATTGCAAGATATAAAGTCAGAATTGCGAGATATAAAGTCAGAATTGCGAGATATAAAGTCAGAATTGTGAGATATAAAGTCAGAATTGCGAGATATAAAGTCAGAATTGCGTGATATAAAGTCAGAATTGCGAGATATAAAGTCAGAATTGTGAGATATAAAGTCAGAATTGTGAGATATAAAGTCAGAATTGCGAGATATAAAGTCAGAATTGCGTGATATAAAGTCAGAATTGCGAGATATAAAGTCAGAATTGTGAGATATAAAGTCAGAATTGCGAGATATAAAGTCAGAATTGCGTGATATAAAGTCAGAATTGCGAGATATAAAGTCAGAATTGTGAGATATAAAGTCAGAATTGCGAGATATAAAGTCAGAATTGTGAGATATAAAGTCAGAATTGTGAGATATAAAGTCAGAATTGCAAGATATAAAGTCAGAATTGCAAGATATAAAGTCAGAATTGTGAGATATAAAGTCAGAATTGTGAGATATAAAGTCAGAATTGCAAGATATAAAGTCAGAATTGCGAGATATAAAGTCAGAATTGTGAGATATAAAGTCAGAATTGCGAGATATAAAGTCAGAATTGCGAGATATAAAGTCAGAATTGCGAGATATAAAGTCAGAATTGTGAGATATAAAGTCAGAATTGTGAGATATAAAGTCAGAATTGTGATATATAAAGTCAGAATTGCGAGATATAAAGTCAGAATTGTGAGATATAAAGTCAGAATTGTGAGATATAAAGTCAGAATTGTGATATATAAAGTCAGAATTGCGAGATATAAAGTCAGAATTGTGAGATATAAAGTCAGAATTGTGAGATATAAAGTCAGAATTGTGAGATATAAAGTCAGAATTGTGAGATATAAAGTCAGAATTGCGTGATATAAAGTCAGAATTGCGTGATATAAAGTCAGAATTTTGAGTTATAAAGTCAGAATTACGAGATATAAAGTCAGAATTGCGAGATATAAAGTCAGAATTGCGAGATATAAAGTCAGAATTGTGAGATATAAAGTCAGAATTGCAAGATATAAAGTCAGAATTGTGAGATATAAAGTCAGAATCAAAAGTCAAACAAACAAGTCAGCCAAACAAAAGTTTCCAATAGATGAAATTCGTCTCCGATTCAATTCTAATGCGCGAGGAGCACAAGTGCGAATATTTTTTTTCAGGACCATTTTTTCAAATCATGCACACATTTTACAACAGCCCGTTCTCATCCCAAGGCGTCATATACTGACGCTTTTGCCAATGCATAGGCATCCGACACACATGCACCCTTTAGCGTCAATATGAGACACAGATATATATGGGGCAGAAGGCGCCTCCTAGTGGTCTATCCCTAACCCTACACCACACCTAAACCTACCCATAACCGAAGTGTGTTATATTGACGCTAAAGGGCGCCATGTGCGTTGGATGTCTACGCTTTGGCAAAAGCGTCGTATATGACGCCTTGGGATGAGAATGCGTTGCAATAAACGTTAAATTCTTTTAAAAACTTGTTTTTGCTTCAGCAATAATCTGCCAAGTGTCAACTTCAGTCTGTGGCTCCAAAGCGTTCAAGATTTACGACAGTTTAAGTTGGAAATGGTCTATAAATGGATTGCATATACAGCGTAAATATAATTTAGTATAAAAGAAATCCCTTAAATATTAAAAACCATATCAAGCTAAAATATTGTACATTTATTTCATTGACAAAAAAATTAAAATAATAATAATAATAAAAAACGTGATTCTTTTTGAGCTCCAGAGGTTACAAATGACTGTTTGATAGACTCGTGGACTTGTTTTCTGGCAGAAGTTTTGGCTGAATGTGCCCTGAGGTCGCAGTGGTGGTCTCAGTTCATTTCAGAACGGACGGCGTTCATATGATGTGAGCTTTTAAGGATTACACCACTGTTGCTCTTTTCTGCGTGACTCCCTTTGAAAGGAATCAATTAGTCACATTAACTTGAAGACAATGATCCGTAGGCAACTAAACAATAGCCACAAACATCGCCTTTGTGATTCCACGGGGGATTCGTCTGAAATGTTCGTCCAGGCCTGGAGTGATTGCTGAGTTGGACAAGCAACGTTTAGCAGCTTCTTTACAGTCCCGAGAATGCCCGCGATAAACAAACGCATTAGCGGCTTGGCAGAGTTGGAGAGCTTTCGCTGGAACCTTTAAGACTCATGTTTCCCATTGTCTCGCTGCCCACATTGAATGGATTACAAATCAAGTCTTTGGCTTCTTAAGTAAATCACAGCGGAGTGCGGGTGGGAATTGTCAGAGAGCACATGCCACGATTGCAAAGAGGATGACATCTCTGCAGAATTGCTAATAGTGTTGTAAAAGGAGCATTTTGATCCTTCAGCTTGGAGCAGAGAAAGAGTTTAGAAAGACGAGAGATGGTCGGACCGAAGAAGAGCAGGAAGCGCGCCTAATCTTCAATGCTCAGGGAATACAGATGATCTGGTAATCGTCTGCAACCTTGACACGCATGAGGAAGGTCACGGTGTTGCTGTTGCTTTATGAACGTTCAGTAAATAATTTGTAAGCCAAACGACTTGGAGGGGCTGCACATATTCGTTCTGCCCTGTTGATCAGATTATATTACATCTAGCCAGGCAAACATCACCATTACTGCTAGTCATACTCAACCGAAGAGTGTTAAAGGCCTCGGATCGTGCGGCTTTCGTCATTTCCACTGAAACAGGAAGCTCAGGCGGGACATATTGATTGGCTCCTCCCCCTTTTCAAATAGCCAATAGCATTTAGCGTTTTGGCATCAACATTTGGCCAGGTGATGTTTATAGCATAGGGGGCGGAGCTTCAGATTGGACGGATGTGATTCGAAGCTGAAGTCCGTGGAGATGTGAGAGATGTTAGTTGTGAACGCTTATGTCTCCTGAATATGAATGTTGTCATTATTTTGCAACACACCAGTTTATTCATAACTTTAAAGGATTAGTTCACTTTTGAAAAAACTTTTGCTGATAATTTACTCGCCCCCATGTCATCCAAGATGTCCATGTCTTTCTTTCCTCAGTCGAAAAAAGAAATTAAGGTTTTTGATGAAAACATTCCAGGATTTTTCTCCATAAAATGGACTTCAATGGGAACCGGATGGTTCAGGTCCAAAAGACAGTTAATAACAGTTTCAGATGCAGTTTCAAATGTCTTTAAACGACACCAGACGATGAATAAGGGTCTTATCATGCGAAACGATCGGTTATTTCAAAGCTTATTCCAAAAATGTAACTTTTATAAGGACAAATGCAAGCCTTGCTCTATTCTGTGAGGCGCGTTTGTAACGTCACGTAATACGTAATTACGTTCAAAAGGTCACGGGCGACGTAGCCGGAAGGACAGAGTCAGAGTGTTTACAAGTTGAACGCATAGGTTGAACGTGCAAACTAACTCAAACGCCGTTTACAAAAAAGGAATTAAAAGGTAAAACAACGATGTCGGACGATTTTGATTCTGTACTTCCGGCTACGTCGCCCGTGACCTTTTGAACGTAATTATTACGTATTACGTGACGTTACAAACGCGCCTCACAGAATAGAGCAAGGCTAGCATTTGTCCTTAGAAAAGTTACATTTTTGGAATAAGTTTTGAAATAACCGATCGTTTCGCATGATAAGACCCTTATTCATCGTCTGGTGTCGTTTAAAGACATTTGAAGCTGCATCTGAAACTGTTATTAACTGTCTTTTGGACCTTGGACCGTTTGGTTCCCATTGAAGTCCATTATATGGAGAAAAATCCTGGAATGTTTTTATCAAAAACCTTAATTTCTTTTCGACTGAAGAAAGACATGGACATCTTGGATGACATGGGGGTGAGTAAATTATCAGCAAAAGTTTTTTCAAAAGTGAACTAATCCTTTAAGGCTAACATATTCATACTAAAAGCTAAAAAACGTAACATTTTGATTTGATTAGAGAGCATGTGGCGTTCTGCCTATAAATCGTGTGTAACGAGTTTAATGCACACCTTCCAGACAATCACAATCGAGTATTCAGACAGACCACGCTAAGGTTGGGTATCGTTTACAAAAAAAAGAGCAGCCTAAATGAACTTTTGCCAGTGGTTTTAATAAAAATGTCACAGCAAAAACATCTAATTTAAATTTCAAACATTATTAAAGACAAGTAAACAGTCAATAATTAAATAAGAACAAGTATATAACTTGTAATAGCACAAATAAATACAAATGAACAAAGAATTTTAAAATAACACTTCATAGTTTTCTTTGTATAAATAAAATATAGATGAATCCTTATCAAAGTTACAAAAATGATTAAGTCAAGAGTGATTTTCTCTTTGTCTTTTGTTTGATTAACATTAAAAACGGACTGACGCAGGTTTATTAGGCTGCTGTCACTTTAAGAGCGAATGCACGGGTGCAATATGCGTTTTCTTTCTCAACTGTTTAAGCCCAAATTGATTGTGTTAGGATATTTCATCATAATTCGGTGTGTATGTGTCCATTGAAGTGAAAGAGGAGTGTGTATTTGTGCATTTTTGTGTTATCTTATCTGTTGAAAATCTCGGAAATTTGGAACCGGATCTAAAATGGAAAGTGTTCTCGATGTCCGACCCTAAACGCAGTATAGTGATTTTTGCTGGTGTATCACACAATCCATGATAATTGAGATATGCTGCGGTCTACACTGAAGTCCTCATCTGTACACAGTTTAGTTTACACGGCCAGCTTTTACTGCATGCGGTGAACAGAGCGGCCGGTGGCGATCCGGGTTTGATGCCACTCCAGTGGTCTCAGTCAGTGTCCCAGAATTAATTGGGAATCATTTCCTACCTACCAGCTGTCGCCCGAAGAAAGTACTAAAGCTGGCATGGATGATGCACAGGCTGAGATTCGGGCGCGTGACCCCAGCAGGAGTTCCCCGACTGCGTTCCTGCGGCTCTGGAAAAAGTGAACCAGACTTCAGCAGCTTTCCCAGCGCCAACTCAGAGAATCCACGGGGAGTGGGCTTTCAGACTTGGCTGGAGAAACTTTAACATATTCTCTGGGATAGTGTGGACCGCAGTGTGTCCAAAATGCTTTACAAACAATGTTTTTCCGTCGTTGTTTTACTGCAATCATAGTAGAGCATATATAAACTCATTTTACTCTCATAATGTGAGATCAAAACAGGATATTCGGAAAAAAATGGTGGACATTAGCCCCATTCGCACAGGATTAGTATTATCTGGGGACCTCGTGTGATTTCTAAATTATCCCGCCACATCTGTGATTTTTCTCGAATTCACTGACTTATCTTCCGGATATGATTGTCAATAGACTAGAAATGTCTTTTCATTATAGGTCTAGCTTTACCACATGCTTCTATACATTCATTCATCTCCATCTAATCAATCAGTTTGCTCTTCTGGTGATTTTCAGCTTTAATTTTCTGCAAATTGTGTAGCTGTGTATAGTATGGAAGCTTGTTTCCGCCACTGAATAAAAAAATAAAGTAAATAATTGCGACTTTTTATCTCACAATTCTGACTTTTTTTCTCACAATTGCGAGATAAAAAGTCCGAATTGCGTGATATAAAGTCGCAATTGCGAGTTATAAAGTCAGAATTGCGAGATATAAAGTCAGAATTGCGAGATATAAAGTCAGAATTGCGTGATATAAAGTCAGAATTGCGAGATATAAAGTCAGAATTGTGAGATATAAAGTCAGAATTGCGAGTTATAAAGTCAGAATTGCGAGATATAAAGTCAGAATTGTGAGATATAAAGTCAGAATTACGAGATATAAAGTCAGAATTGTGAGATATAAAGTCAGAATTGCGAGATATAAAGTCAGAATTGCGAGATATAAAGTCAGAATTGTGAGATATAAAGTCAGAATTACGAGATATAAAGTCAGAATTGTGAGATATAAAGTCAGAATTGAGAGATATAAAGTCAGAATTGTGAGATATAAAATCAGAATTGTGAGATATAAAGTCAGAATTGTGAGATATAAAGTCAGAATTGTGAGATATAAAGTCAGAATTGTGAGATATAGTCAGAATTGTGAGATATAAAGTCAGAATTGAGAGTTATAAAGTCAGAATTGCGAGATAAAAAGTCAGAATTGCGTGATATAAAGTCAGAATTGCAAGATATAAAGTCAGAATTGCGAGATATAAAGTCAGAATTGCGAGATATAAAGTCGCAATTGCGAGTTATAAAGTCAGAATTGCGAGATATAAAGTCAGAATTGCGAGATATAAAGTCAGAATTGCAAGATATAAAGTCAGAATTGCGAGATATAAAGTCAGAATTGCGAGATATAAAGTCAGAATTGTGAGATATAAAGTCAGAATTACGAGATATAAAGTCAGAATTGTGAGATATAAAGTCAGAATTGCGAGATATAAAGTCAGAATTGAGAGATATAAAGTCAGAATTGCGAGATATAAAGTCAGAATTGCGAGATATAAAGTCAGAATTGTGAGATATAAAGTCAGAATTACGAGATATAAAGTCAGAATTGTGAGATATAAAGTCAGAATTGCGAGATATAAAGTCAGAATTGAGAGATATAGTCAGAATTGTGAGATATAAAGTCAGAATTGAGAGTTATAAAGTCAGAATTGTTAGTTATAAAGTCAGAATTGCGAGATATAAAGTCAGAATTGAGAGATATAAAATCAGAATTGTTAGTTATAAAGTCAGAATTGCGAGATATAAAGTCAGAATTGAGAGATATAAAATCAGAATTGTGAGATATAAAGTCAGAATTGCGAGTTATAAAATCAGAATTGTGAGATATAAAGTCAGAATTGAGAGTTATAAAGTCAGAATTGCAAGATATAAAGTCAGAATTGCGAGTTATAAAATCAGAATTGTGAGATATAAAGTCAGAATTGAGAGTTATAAAGTCAGAATTGCAAGATATAAAGTCAGAATTGCGAGTTATAAAATCAGAATTGTGAGATATAAAGTCAGAATTGAGAGTTATAAAGTCAGAATTGTTAGTTATAAAGTCAGAATTGATAGTTATAAAGTCAGAATTGCGAGATATAAAGTCGCAATTGCGTGTTATAAAGTCAGAAATGTGAGATTTAAACTATTCTTAGAATTGGCCTAATAAGTCGCAATTACGAGTTTATATCTCACAATTCTGAGAAAAGATGTCAGAATTTCGACATATAAACTCGCAATTATGTGTTATAAAGTCAGAATTGCGAGATGTAAACTCGCAATTGTGAGAAAAAAAGTCACACTTCTGTCTTTTTTTCTCAGAATTGCGACTTTATATTACGCAATTCTGACTTTATATCTCGCAATTCTGACTTTATAACACACAATTCTGACTTTACAACTCGCAATTGTGACTTTATATCATGCAATTCTGAGAAAAAAAGTCAGAATTGTGAGATAAAAAGTCACAATTATTTATTATATTTTTTTATTCAGTGGTGGAAACAAGCTTCCATAGTATAGCGATATGACCCAGCACCAAAAATACTATCAAAACACTCCAACATAGCCTCCATTTTTCGCAAAAGATGAATAAAAAGGCGCACATGAAACAGCCAGATCACAGAGATGTCGATTCGCACGGGACTAATATCATCACAGGACCTCGGTGTTCGGCGAAATATAGTTGGTCATTTGTGGGGGAATTTTTACTTTACAAATTACAGACATGGCCGATTCGCATGGGATTAAGATCTCAGACAACCTCTGCAATTATTAGAAATTACTACAGGTCACCAGATAATACTAATCCCGTGCTAATAGGTCTATTGTCTGTGTATGAAAGGTGTCAGAAAAGAAAAGCTAATGACTTGTACACAAAACAATGCTGATTTTAACCTTGAGCGTTCTCTTTCTCCAGATGAGGGTCCGTGCCGGAGGACGTACTGTGGCCGGGGTCGGGAGTGTGTGGTCAGGAATGTGACGGGCCGGGTCGAGTGTGTGTGTCAGGAAAGGTGCCACACTTCGTTTGTTCCCGTGTGTGGCTCCGATGGACGTTTTTACGAGAACCACTGCGAGCTGTACCGCACCGCGTGCCTGCAGCGCAGGAGGATCTATGTGGTCCACAGCAAAGACTGCTTCTTCAGAGGTGAGCGGCACGATCTTGAACTGAACTTGAACTGAAGTAGTTGAAGGAGATCGCAATTCTCGCGCATGCGTCGTGGAAATCTAAGGAAGTCTCGTTTCAGGCCAACAAGGAAGAAAAGGAATAGTCGAATAAACTCGTTATTTTTGTTTGTTTTTTCGCACAAAAAGTATTCTCGTCGCTTGATAAACTTATAGTTGAGCCGCTGTAGTCACATGGAATATTTAAACATTTTCTTCATTGACTTTCTGGGCCGTCAAGAGGCAGTCCCTTAGGCAGCCAATGTGGTAGTTATACAGCTCTCAAATTTAATCTTAAATATCTTCATTTGTGCTCCGAAGACGAACGAAGGTCTTACGGGGTTGGTACAGCATGGGGGTGAGTAATTAATGACTTAATTTTCATTTTTGGGTGAACTAACCCTTTAAGCTTTATCGACAGCATATGTAATTTACGTAAATGTATGGGAAAATTAAAAAATTAAACAGCATATACGTTAAAATATTGTTAAGATTCAATTTTACACGTTGATATTTATTCCTAAAGTGCCCCAGTTATGCTTTTTCATAGATTCCTTTTCTTTTGGTGTGTAATAGAGCTGTTTGTGAATGTAAATGGTCTGCAAAGTTTCATAGAAGTGAAACCAGTCAGGTTTGTAACAAATTTGCATAATGCCTGCTATATAGAGCTGCATGATTAATCGGTGATATCGCAATCTCGATTCAAACGCTCACGTGATCTCAATAACAACGATCGGCTTGTGTTTAATAAACCTTTGACGAGTATGATCAAACGCTTTGGCAAAAAGAGAGCATTTGTCATGTATAAGTAACAGCTTCACAAACAGTCATTATCATTAGTAGCAGCTCTAACGCCTGCGTCTCATCTTCATTGGCTGGCTGTGAATAGTGTCTCATTTGCTCTCCTCTCAAACGCTGCAGTTAGAGCTGAGGCATACATTAGTTTGGTTTGCGTTGTCGAATTGTGGAGAAGATGATGTTTTTTTGCTGTCAAAGCAAATCAACACTGAGGAACATCCAGAGCTGGAATTGAGATATGCTTATGGGTGTTTGGTAAGTGGTCCAATCACAACAAACTGGACCATCTGACCAATCAGAGCAGAGTAGACCAATCACAACAGACTGGGCCATCTGACCAATCAGAGCAGAGTAGACCAATTATAGCAGACTTGGCCATCTGACCAATCAGAGCAGAGTAGACCAATCACAACAGACTGGGCCATCTGACCAATCAGAGCAGAGTAGACCAATCATAACAGACTGGGCCATCTGACCAATCAGAGCAGAGTAGACCAATCACAACAGACTGGGCCATCTGACCAATCAGAGCAGAGTAGACCAATCACAACAGACTGGGCCATCTGACCAATCAGAGCAGAGTAGACCAATCACAACAGACTGGGCCATCTGACCAATCAGAGCAGAGTAGACCAATCACAACAGACTGGGCCATCTGACCAATCAGAGCAGAGTAGACCAATCACAACAGACTGGGCCATCTGACCAATCAGAGCAGAGTAGACCAATCATAACAGACTTGGCCATCTGACCAATCAGAGCAGAGTAGACCAACCACAACAGACTGGGTCATCTGACCAATCAGAGCAGACCAATCACAACAGACTGGGCCATCTGACCAATCAGGGAAGAGTAGACCAATCACAACAGACTGGGTCATCTGACCAATCAGAGCAGACCAATCACAACAGACTGGACCATCTGACCAATCAGAGCAGAGTAGACCAATCACAACAGACTTGGCCATCTGACCAATCAGAGCAGAGTAGACCAATCACAACAGACTTGGCCATCTGACCAATCAAAGCAGAGTAGACCAATCACAACAGACTGGGCCATCTGACCAATCAGGGAAGAGCAGACCAATCACAACAGACTGGGCCATCTGACCAATCAGGGAAGAGTAGACCAATCACAACAGACTGGGTCATCTGACCAATCAGAGCAGACCAATCACAACAGACTGGACCATCTGACCAATCAGAGCAGAGTAGACCAATCACAACAGACTTGGCCATCTGACCAATCAGAGCAGAGTAGACCAATCACAACAGACTGGGCCATCTGACCAATCAGAGCAGAGTAGACCAATCACAACAGACTGGGTCATCTGACCAATCAGAGCAGAGGAGACCAATCCAGCCCGTTCTCATCCTTTAGCGTCATATAGAACGCTATGTGACAAAACGGCGCTATACGAACATGGCACCCTTTATCGTTAATATAACACGCAAACCCAAGGCGTCATAAATCCTTTAGCGTCATATGAGACTACCCTACCCCACACCTAAACCTACCCATCACAGCGCGTGTTATATTAACGATAACGGGTGACATGTGCGTAGTATAGCGCCGTTTTGTCGTATAGCATTCCAAGGATGAGAATGTGTTGACCAATCACAACAGACTGAGTCATCTGACCAATCAGAGCAGAGTTGGCTTTCAGAAATGTTGCTGAAATTGAATGAGTAAAACTGATGATGCAGTGTGTATTATAAGAAATGTTCATTGTTGGCCTTGGAAGCATGTTAAGGAGACCAGAACAAAACTAGGACTCTTTAAAATAGTCTAATAGGGGCACTTTAAATAAATACATGGAATACACAGAAACAGTCATGAAACATGCATCAGCTCAAGCTGTGAGGTTCGCGTCCATAAAAAATGCAGATATTTGTATGTACACTACCCGGCCTGCTGAAAACCCCAGAATGCGGTGTGTTTTGCATGCTGGGAGCCGCATGGGCAGCGGGAGTGCTGGAGGAGAACAGCGTGATGTGCGTCTCCAGCTCGACCAGCACTGTACGAGCCCACACCGGCAGAAACAGGACCTCATGCTGCTTTACGCTCCGCTCTTCAGTTCAAAGCCAAAACATCTAATCCAGCACGGCGAATCTCCATCATCTCTAGACATGACTGGAGTTCTTGTGATCTGTTGTGCTGCGCTGCTGTGATGGGAATATTCCTCCTGATAAGACGGTCAAGGTTTATGGTCTCCAACTAAATGAAGGTCATTCTAAAGCACTTGACAATGTTCCACCTCATAAATAATAATAAAGCGCCGTGCCTTTGTGCGGTCTGATGAGATCCAGCAGTTTGAGCTATAAAGTATTTCACATCATGAAGGGAAAGAATAACCTCAACAAACAGCACAAGATGCAGCTTTAATCCAGTTTACAGAGGGCAGGGAGAACAGGAGACGTGAGCGACGTCACTTTGAATGTCACGGTGGACTCGAGACTTCGGTGTTTATACTTAATGTCATGTGTCAGGCGTTCTGCTGCATGCTTTTAGGGGGGGTTTTTAATCCTGAAGGGTTTTAGGAATTATAACTTTAGTTTTCTGTTGTAATGTGTATTTTGAAGCTATAACATGACTGTGGATTGCAAAATGATTGTGAAGAGAGTTCATATGCAGATCTCTGACCTTTGATTGCAGACGTTAATTATCTCGGGAATTCTGAGCTGGGGTCTTAAAATCTGTACCCGACCCGAGTCACTTCTTCCCCCGGACTTGACATACATGCATTCATTTTCAAAAAGATGAACACCAGACCCGAGGCAAACCCGATAGATTTAGACCCAACTAGACCTGAATGTAAACAGCAGAGATGTCAAATAAGACCAAACTCAGAAACGACAAATTAACCCTCTGGGGTTGTTCGGCCCAAATGGACCCGAAGAATTTAAATACATTTTTTTTTTAAAAATCACAGCTTCCTCTGAATGGTCCAAAATTTGGTGACTTTTGTTGATATTTGGTATTTGAACACCCAAAAAATTGGGGACAGGATGTGAATAGTCTAAGTGGTTGTAAAAAAATAGTCAGGTTCGGGTCCAAATGGACGTGCATGGAAAATGAACGGGAAATTGGCAAAAATGTAAAAATACTGAGTTGTTTTGTGCGTACAATCTACAAATCAGCCACGATCTTGAAAAAAAGCACACAACAATGAAGGGGTGAATCTATAAAACATCAAGAGTGCAAAACAGACACATCTAGATACACACACACACACAAACACACTTTTATACACACAAACACACTTTTATACACAAACACACCCAAAAAATTCAGATTATACATGTGTTTTGCATTTTTAATGATCTTTTATGAGGCCTAGGCTTGACTCTAAAATGAAATACAGCTTTAAATTTTTTTTTTACATTTTTTTAAAAATATTTTTTATATTATGTTCAATGGGGGGAAATTTTGTCATAATTATTGCATTAATACTAATTATATATTTTTTTTTTTTGTTGAAATTTTCTCAAAACACCAAAAAAGAAAAGAAAAAGTATTGTAAAAAACGAGTATTTTTATTTTATTTTTTTTAAATATGAATCTCGCCCTTTGGGTCCATTTGGACCCGAACACCCCGAGTGTGACACTGAAACAAACAACCCCAGAGGGTTAAAAAAATTCAATTAAATTAAAGTCACATTGCATCTTATTGTGGACAGACACAATATTGGACACAGTGTGCAAGGACCGTTATTTTACAGTAGACGGCCGCACACAAACAGTTCAGCCCTTTACAAAGGTTATCACTAAAGAAATAAAAGGGTTTGTTATCTGTTGGTCTCACACAGACATACGGACACTTACAAGGGCATCTCTTTGTTCATGCCTGTCAGTGAAATGAAAGACGCCTCCTCGGGTCACTGTTCAACTCACTGTTTGATCTCAACTCTCTCTTACAACCACACACTGCAGTGGAGAGGCATCTTTCTTCTCTGTAGCGCCACAACAAAGTGTGCGAGTGTTTGACTGATGTCCGCCGCACAGCGGGACGCCCGCCGCCGAAACACCGAGAGCTGTAGAGATGAGTCTCTGGCGGGTCGAGGGGCGCTGGGAGGTGTTTCAGAGACAAAACTCCTAATGATCGCTCACAGTCGTGGAGGTGTGCAACGCCACGTGTATTCACTATATAAATGACCTCCCAGTGCTGAGGTATACTTCATACTTAATACTTAAGTATAATTAGGTGTATTGAGTATACTCTTAATAAGTATAATTATTAAGTACACTTAAGTATAATTAGGTGTATAGAGTATACTCTTAATAAGTATAATTATTAAGTACACTTAAGTATAATTAGGTGTATAGAGTATACTCTTAATAAGTATAATTATTAAGTACACTTAAGTATAATTAGGTGTATAGAGTATACTCTTAATAAGTATAATTATTAAGTATACTTAAGTATAATTAGGTGTATAGAGTATACTCCTAATAAGTATAATTATTAAGTATACTTAAGTATAATTAGGTTTATAGAGTATACTCAAGTATAATTATTAAGTATACTTAAGTATAATTAGGTGTATAGAGTATACTCCTAATAAGTATAATTATTAAGTATACTTAAGTATAATTAGGTGTATAGAGTATACTCAAGTATAATTATTAAGTATACTTAAGTATAATTAGGTGTATAGAGTATACTCTTAATAAGGATAATTAAGTATAATTAGGTGTATAGAGTATACTCAAGTATAATTATTAAGTATACTTAAGTATAATTAGCGGTATATGAGTATACTCCTAATAAGTATAATTATTAAGTATACTTAAGTATAATTAGGTGTATAGAGTATACTCAAGTATAATTATTAAGTATACTTAAGCATAATTAGGTGTATAGAGTATACTCTTATACTTAATAATTATACTTGAGTATACTCTATTTATTTATTTATGCTGTCTTCCTGTGCTGTCGGAAATTTCCCACTTCGTAATTACTGATTTGTCAGGTCCAGGTTTGTTGTTGAAGAGAATAAGGAATCATGGAGGACAGCAAGTTCATGCTTGACTGTTTCTTGGGGAAAATGTTATTTAAGACCAACAGAAAGAAGAAATACAGATGCATCGCGGTATCCAATACATGCAAATAAATGTTGGCCGTTAGAATTATTTTTTTTATTTTTTATTTTTTTAAATATCATTCGAAATGAAAAAAAAAAAGATTTTTTTTTACATAGAGGTGGAACTGGATAAATTAGAATATCATGCAAAAGTTCATTTATTTCAGTAATTCAACTTAAAAGGTGAAACTAATATATTATATAGACTCATTACATGCAAAGTGAGATATTTCAAGCCTTTATTTGTAATAATTTTGATGATTATGGCTTATGAAAACCTTTTCACAATATTCTAATTCTGACTTTGGTGTTTTCAAAAGCTGTAAGCCATAATGGCGTTCACATACGCATAAAGAACTGATTCTATGTGCGTTTGAACATATGTGTGCAGGTTTGTCAGTCCTTAGAAACCATGCCTAAACAAATTACTTGCCTTGCCTATAAATTTCAAATAGCAAATACTTTAATGTGATGAATCTCTCGTCTCGGGAGCAATAAAGGTAATGAAGTGTCCACGTGACCGGACGGACTAGAGAGTGTATCTATCCAGCATGGGGAAAGAAGGACAGCAGTGCTTTAGGCTCATTTATAACACACACAAATCACACACTGCACCTGCATACTTAAAAGACACAACCTTTCATGTCCATGTTAATGTCTACTACAGAGTGAGTTTGAGCAGTCGTTGTACGGGCAGTTCGTGTTGCATTTATGTCTGTGTTTCACTTTCAATATGGACATTGACAACCTTTAGTTCTCATTATCAATTTTTTGCATTTCCAAATGATGGTACAACGATGAACACAGAGGTGCAGTGAAGCTGATGTGCAGTTTCTCCTCGTCTTTCGCGGGTGTGTTGGCACAAGCGGAGCAGAACAGAAGGTGATCACTTGCGCTTAGACTCAGAGCTGTTTTATGGCTTCAAGACTTACAACACAGAGCACGAAGTGTATTAACTTTACTTTTTATGATGCGCTTTAAATCATTTGTGGAGGAGAGGTGGGACTGGGGCTCGTGGATCATAGCACCTTACTTTATGCTCAATTTCAAAATATTGGGAAAAATTTACTTTTTAGAATAATGTGTTTTTTTTTATTTTTTTTTTAATTTATACTTTAACAGGGTTTGTCCCACTCTAATTTAGAATAAAAACAGATTTTTCTATAAAACTGACATGTTTAGATGTCACGATTCTGTTCTTTTCATAAGTCACATGTGCTCCTTCCATTGAATTTCCCGCCACTTTTTAGTTACCATGGTTGCTGTAATTATTAGTTTTTCTTTATCAGCTGTGTGTCATTAATCAGAGTTCACTAACGGAAATGAGAACAATCGACCAATTTAAGTTACGTACAACTGCAAATTTAAGAGTTTCAGCACTAAAAGTGACTAAAAAAAGTAATTATAGTACCAACAAATAAACCTGTAAAATATCGTTACAAAAGTCTTTTAAATGAATAAAAAGTTTGTAAAAGTTGATTCGCCTCTGGTGTTGCTGTCCGCCATCTTTATTTTTCTTTCGCGCTCTTGCTTTGGATCTTGGGAAACGGCGCTGCAACATTGGATGTACACTCAAAACCAGAGAGGATTGTGGGTAAAAGCAGTGAACGAATGTAGGGAACGATGTCGTTCGCTCAGAATTCGGACACCACTACAAAATGGCCGACACCCATGGAGCCATTTCAGACACAGCCCTGGTTTGTCAGTTGTCGTTGACACGTGATCAGTTTGTCATTTTGTGAATTGAAAAATGCTGGGTTGTTACAACCCAACTTTGGGTCAAATGTGAGCAAACCAAGCCATTGGGTTCAATTTTTTAATTGCATTTCAAACCCAACGTTTTAGTTTTGTCGATATTTGACCCAAAGTTGGGTTAAAACAACCCAGCATTTTTAGTGTGCAGTTTTCTGTCTTCACACCACACGTAGCCTTCGTGACACTATATATTTTATAATATATATTTATCAATAAATATAATATTTATTAAAATTGGTGTCATGACTTTGTTTGTCAAACTTTTTTAATCAACAAAAAAGCAGTTCATACCCCCGGTTTTGGGTTTGTTGTCGATTCCATGTAGATTAATTAGCATTTGGATGTAAATGCGATGTTCTTTCTCATTAAAACTATGTTTATGATAATCAAGTTTTTCATAATTCTCGTTGGTTCACAATTTCAAACCATTTATGATTTATAGCCCTGTTAACACCTGGGCCCGGTTTTTCAAAATGTTAAATCCGTATGTAATTAAAGTTTTCATTACATTTTGGGCATGAAATCCACGCCTAATCCACCCTTCTGATGGCATCAGTTTAATCAAGGTTTTTTGGATCAAAGCGATCCAAATCCTACAAAAAAGTTCTGAAAAACCCAAACTAAAGGTTTGATCCGGATCAAAACCAAGAATGGATTACGTGATCTAATCCGATTATGTAATCCGTTTTTTTCTTTTGAAAAACCCATTTTCAAGATTTGATCCAATCCGTTCTCTAAAATCCTAGTGGATTACTTTTGAAAAACTGGGCCCTGGTGTTAAAGATGTGATCCGATCGACCAAACCAGGAGTGTATGATGTTAAACACTAAACACGGGTGTGTAAACGGGTCTAAAGCGCTTTGAGCTCGTCCACTTCCAGTTGAAAACACACTCGAGCGGATTTCTGTCATAGTGTAAACACTCATGTGTTCAAACAGACACTAAAAGAGCGTCTTCTCCCCGTCTCCTGAATAATGAGTGAACATTACAGAGATCTAGCCAGACGGGGTTTAAACTTTATCAGCTGAAGACACACGTTTGCTTTGAAGAGGGAAATGGTACCAAACACAGTGATTTCTAACACACACTCGCAGCGTTCGGCTGGTCTCGCGTCTATAAGAGCAGAAACACAAGATTGAATTGAAAAATGCTGGGTTGTTACAACCCAACTTTGGGTCAAATGTGAGCAAACCAAGCCATTGGGTTCAATTTTTTAATTGCATTTCAAACCCAACGTTTTAGTTTTGTCGATATTTGACCCAAAGTTGGGTTAAAACAACCCAGCATTTTTAGTGTGCAGTTTTCTGTCTTCACACCACACGTAGCCTTTGTGACACTAGTGTCTAGTGTAGCCTATATATTTTATAATATATATTTATCTATAAATATAATATTTATTAAAATTGGTGTCATGACTTTGTGTGTCAAACTTTTTTAATCAACAAAAAAGCAGTTCATACACTCTAAAAAATGCTGGGTTGTTTTAACCCAATTTTGGGTCAAATATGGACAAACCCGAAATGTTGGGTTAAAAATGTAATGTAAAAATTGAACCCAACGGCTGGGTTAGTCCATATTTGACCCAAAGTTGGGTTAAAACAACCCAGCATTTTTTAGAGTGTACCCCCGGTTTTGGGTTTGTTGTCGATTCCATGTAGATTAATTAGCATTTGGATGTAAATGCGATGTTCTTTCTCATTAAAACTAGGTTTATGATAATCAAGTTTGTCATAATTCTCGTTGGTGCACAATTTATAACCATTTATGATTTATAGCCCTGTTAACACCTGGGCCCGGTTTTTTAAAATGTTAAATCCGGATGTAATTAAAGTTTTCATTACATTTTGGGCATGAAATCCACGCCTAATCCACCCTTCTGATGGCATCAGTTTAATCAAGGTTTGTAGGATCAAAGGGATCCAAATCCTACAAAAAAGTTCTGAAAAACCCAAACTAAAGGTTTGATCCGGATCAAAACCAAGAATGGATTACGTGATCTAATCCGATTATGTAATCCGTTTTTTTCTTTTGAAAAACCCATTTTCAAGATTTGATCCAATCCGTTCTTCAAAATCCTAGTGGAGTACTTTTGAAAAACTGGGCCCTGGTGTTAAAAGATGTGATCCGATCGACCAAACCAGGAGTGTATGATGGTAGTGTCTTTGAGTGTCCAGGAGTGTCTTTGAGCTCGTCCACTTCCAGTTGAAAACACACTCGAGCGGATTTCTGTCATAGTGTAAACACTCATGTGTTCAAACAGACGCTAAAAGAGCGTCTTCTCCCCGTCTCCTGAATAATGAGTGAACATTACAGAGATCTAGCCAGACGGGGTTTAAACTTTATCAGATGAAGACACACGTTTGCTTTGAAGAGGGAAATGGTACCAAACACAGTGATCCTGATTTCTAACACACACTCGCAGCGTTCGGCTGGTCTCGCGTCTATAAGAGCAGAAACACAAGATTATGCCCTTCTCCACATTCACATGTAAATCTCAATATTTTTGGAGCCACGCCAGCTCTCTCTCGACACACACTTGTGGAGGCAGCTCTGATTAATAAGTAAAACTGTGTGTGAAGAATTTGCATCAAAAGGACAAATTAGGACAACTGCTTTTTCATTAGGCTTTGTTGTGTATTATCATCATACGAGGCTTTAAGAGACAGAGCATGCTCAGTTCAGACTGCGGCTTTTAACACACGCCAATCAGCTCAAAAACCAAAATAATCTGGTCTGAAAGCGCATCCGCGCATCCGCTTTGGAGACGTTGACAGTGCTTGTATAATGCGGTTATCTCTCTCTATGCCTCTCACTCGTGACGTATTGCTCTGGGTTTCAAGCGATGGCTTTCACCCAAATGAGCTCTAATACTTTTAGTCCCGGGCTATTTAATTAGAAACACTAAATCACGAGTTTTAAAGGTGAAATTTAAAATGCTATTTTTAACCGGATAGGGGAAATTGTAACTTTTGGGATTCGATTTTTTTTTTTTTTTTTTTTTTTTTTTTTACATGAATATTTATCCGGGAGTTTGCTCGTTGAACGTCATGAGGTCAATGAGGAACATTGTAGATCCATAGATGAGAATTTCATTGAGGACTTTGGTCTCATTTTTTTGGTGATGCACGAGGCTCTATTGGCTCATCGTTTTTATCTCGAATCTGTCTTGATTGTGAAACAATTGAGATATTGTGGAAATCTCTCTATCCGAAGGGGTTGTCCTTCATAAAACTCAAAACAATGACTATAACAACATGTGCACCAATAATGTGATCATTTCTAATAGTTAAGGTCATACTTGCAGGAAGATCAATTCACATGTGTTTCACAATACACATCATTTCACAGCAGCTTTACAGAAAGTGCAGAAAGCGAAGAGTTATCAGAGGAGACTGTCTAAGTTATGCATTTCATATACAAAATCACAGTTAGCTAAAAATGTTTTTATTTAAACAATGTAATAAGTTAAGGCAGAAACAATGAGCTCATTGAAGTAACATTTAGAACTGTAGCGTTGGTGCATGCAAAATGTAGATCTACATCAGGTGAGCGATATTTTTTTCCTAGGATGGCAGGGGAAGACTCATAAATGCTATTAACCCCAGTGACGGGTAGGTTTAGGGACGGGGTTGAGGTAAGTCGTATATACAGTAATGAAATGTTAAGTCAACGGCGTTCATAAAAACACTGAAAAACGATTATGCGTGTTGATAGCATGCCAAAAAATGGAAATGCGAATTGGTCAGTGTGTTCTATTAGTGTGTGTGTGTGACATGAGCGCACACAGCGCGTGTCTTCTCCAGCTCTTACCAGGTTGTTCCTACGCTGTCTCACGACCAATTCATACGAATTTGACGCATGATTAAAAAGTGTCTAATTCGTACTATTTCGTGCGACCTCACTCGTACGAATTTGTACGATTTGTATAAACCCACGTGATGGTTAGGTTTAGGGGCGGGGTCAGGGGTAGGTCATTCGTACGAATTCATACGAATTGGCCAATTCGTAAAATATGTACGATTTAGCAAAATCGTACTAATTCGTACGATTTACACTTTTTACTCATGCTTCGATTTCTTACGATTTGGTCGTGAGATCTGGTTGGTTGTTCACGACAGCCGAAATGTGCTTAGATGTAACGTTAGGCTTTTAAAGTATTTGGAGTAAACTCACTCACGCTCGCGTCTCGCCTGCCTCTGCCGTTGTACACTACCGCGACAAAGCACACGCGATTAATTTCGACACCCCTAACATCCATATGTCTGGAAGCTTGTCTATTAGAGACTCCACTATATCTAGTGTGGTTATCACTCTCCACATGAGTTTGCACAACACACACTCCGCAGAGAGTGTGTCTAATGCCCTCCACAGAGAGCAGCGTCGCCTCATCCGTCCCTATAGGCCCAGCCAGAAAAATGAGCACTAATACCTGGTGACATTGTGCTCTGTGAGCTCATTACTGAGGGCAGCGTTTCAATCACACAAGCGCAGCACAACTGAAAACACTCTTCCTCTGTATGACTTTCACACAGGGATGTGTCTTCTCCCGCAGTGCCACAGTCAGAGCACATTCTGCTGGTTCAGCCCGATCTCACGGCGATTCGAGGTGGCTAATTCGTACGATTTTTGCCAATTCGTATATCATTTACGAGTTACCAAATGAATTTGTACGAATGACCTACCCCTGACCCCGCCCCTAAACCTACCCATCATGTAGGGGTACGAATTCGTACGAGTGCGGTCGTATGAATTAGTACGAATTAGCCACTTTTGAATCACTCGTATGAATTCGGGTCGCGTTTTTCTCAGGTTAATTAGCTGTTATTTCATTTGTCCCAGTCTCCAGTTACAGTGTGTTCCCACCTGAACTGACAGTGGTGTAAATATCGATCGGGTATCGGACATGTTGTCTACATTAAAGCCGGACAGAGATGAACTAACCCAAATATATGTTTGGAGAATAAACACGTTGTGGTCCAAACGTTTTTACTCACCATGAAACCTAAATCCAGATATTGTTCACATACTCACTGAAAAGACCCACGAATTCGCGGGAATTCGTACGTCGTACAAATTTTACAAGGTGGCTAATTTTGCTAAATCGTACATATTTTACGAATTTACTAATTCGTACAAATTTGTACGAATGACCTACCCCTGACCCCGCCCCTAAACATAACCATCACGTGGGTTTAGACAGATCGTACGAATTCGTACGAGTGAGGTCGTATGAATTAGTACGAATTAGCCACTTTTGAATCACTCGTATGAATTCGAACAAATTGGCTGGTTTTGGGTCGCGTTTTTCTCAGGTTAATTAGCTGTTATTTCATTTGTCCCAGTCTCCAGTTACAGTGTGTTCCCACCTGAACTGACAGTGGTGTAAATATCGATCGGGTATCGGACATGTTGTCTACGTTAAAGCCGGACAGAGATGAACTAACCCAAATATATGTTTGGAGAATAGACACGTTGTGGTCCAAACGTTTTTACTCACCATGAAACCTGAATCCAGATATTGTCCACATACTCACTGAAAAGACCCACGAATTCGCGGGAATTCGTACGAATTTTACAAGGTGGCTAATTTTGCTAAATCGTACATATTTTACGAATTTACTAATTCGTACAAATTTGTACGAATGACCTACCCCTGACCCCGCCCCTAAACATAACCATCACGTGGGTTTAGACAAATCGTACGAATTCGTACGAGTGAGGTCGTACGAAATAGGACGAATTAGCCACTTTTGAATCACTCGTACGAATTGGTCGTGAGATAGCGTAGAAAGACCAGTGTTAACAGATGTATATGAACGCACTATATATAAACTCGTGACTTTCTTTAAGCCCAGAGTTTCTGATTTTGGGAAAATTTCATCGAGGACGCAACAAATGCAATGCAGCGACTGCACCGGTGGGACATTTGTTGAAATGAATGAAACTGTTATAGCCATTATTTGGTTTCATAGTTTTGTTACAATTTTATGATATTATTTGTGTATGTTTTGTTTTATTTAATCTGTTAATTAATCAAGAAAATATAGGGAACTGGCTATGTCATGAATGGATTGAATACAATATTTCCAGCTTATAGGACCACTTCTTTTTTACTATTTTTATTAACGACTTATTTCCGATCTATACGCTGATCACGCGGTTTTTTACACATCCAACTCCAGACCTGCTTACAATCTGACTTCAACAGAGTACAAAAATGGATTCATAGTAATAAACTTATACTGAATAGGAAGAAGTCATGTTGTTTGGAGCTAGACATAGTCGTGTTTCCTCTGAGTTGCGAATTAATTTTGATGAAAATACAATATAGATGATAGAATATGTAACGATTACACATTTACAGCACCTTCATAAATTGAATTTAAAAAAAAACTAATTAAAAATCTTGCTGATTTACAGGTATAGAGCAGGTCACATGCTTATACTCTCGCTGAGGAGTGTGAAATACTTGAAGAGTTCAGATGCAAAAGCCTCTAAGTGCAATTTGAAATTTTCTTCTAGAATGATCATTTTTATCAAGCTTGTATATTTAAGTTCAGTGATTTCACTTAAATGGCAATGATAATTACCTATTAATTGTTATTTAAGTGAAATTACTGAACTTAAATATACAACTTTGATAAAAATCATCATTAAAGAAAAAAAAAATTCAAATGGCATTTAGAGGCTTTTGCATCTGAACTCTTCATTTAATGCTTTATACCTCGAAACGAACAACAAACTCAGATTCACTGAATGCTGGCGCTGTCAATACACAAAGAAATGGACCAAATCTCCAAAGATACCCTATAAGTATATATAGATATCTGTTTCTGCTATCCATGCACACACACAAACACACACATCATCATCATGTTAGATATAAGACTTGTAATACATTAGACCCAGCACTGATCAGGACTCACAGTGTTCGATGTGGCGTTAGGGTCTTCAGGTGAGTGTGTTTTCGTGCGGATGCTGAGGAAACAATGAGACAGGGATTCTGCTTTACTCTCGACACACAAATTACTCCTGGAATGGAAAGAACTGTGTGTTGTGTTTGTATCTACACTTCTACACTGATAGAAAAGAGGATCTGGCTGTGAATATCAAATGCAAAGCGAAGACATTTGAGATTCAGAGGAGAAACCTGTTTGATTCCTGGCACTGGCTGTTCTCTAACAACCATCGTATAAACGTAAGGCCATCCACAGTGGGATTTAAGAGATTTGTAAATCGAGTTTAAGGCTGTCTGAATTGGAAAACGAGGTTGTTCAAAGGTTACTGTTTTATCCCCCTCGGAAAGTAATTGGCCTTCAAAATTGAGTCTGTCCAGACAAAGAGGCAAATTGTAATGGAAGACTTGATAAGCCATTAACATTAGTGCACATCTCATTGGGTTTCTACAAGGCTATGGAAAACATCTGAAAATAGGCAAATTGAAAAGGTGGGAGTCATTGAGAAATTGTAATAGCGAGGTATTGTAATAGAAACTTGATTGGAAGAATTGACAGGGATTTGGTGAACATTATTCAGGAAATCAACACTGCAAAAACATTGTTCTTCCTCTGTGTATTTGTCTTGTTTTCCAGGACAAATATCAACACTTTCTAAAATCGAGACGCATTACTGATTTAAGATTTAATCTGCCAACATGGTCAGAAATATAAAGTTAAATCACAGTGAAAACAAGTTGCCAACTTCTTCTTCTTCTTTTTTTTTTTTTTCCGAATACAAGACTTAAATGTATTTTCATTTAAGAATGTGATGATATTTGTACTGGAAAACTAAAAACAACAAAATACTGAATACATTTTTATTTTTTATTTTTTATTTTTATTTATTTTTTTTTTTTTGCATGCAGTGTGGAGAATACAATGCATAGTTATAGATTCAAAAAGTGTGTTTTCGGAGGAACATCATTATCATTATTAAAAACTATGGAAGCTTGTTTCCGTCACGACATAAAAAAAGGTAATTACGACTTTTTATCTCAGAATTGCGTAGAAATTTTGAGTTTATATGTTGAAATTCTGACTTTCTAACACAAAATTTGGAGATATGAAGTTATTATTGCATGATGTAAAGTTGCAACTGTGTCTTATAAAGTCAGAATTGCGAAATATTAACATGCAATTCTGAGGGAAAAAATCCAAATTATCTGTTAAAATGTTTTATTCTGTGGCGGAAACAAGCTTAGGTTACAGTGTTTAACCTTTATGTGACGTACTCTGATCTGAGACCAGCTGCTCGGAGGATTTGTCGCATATATGTTGATATTTCTGGGGTTGTGCTCATTTTGACGTACGATCATTTGTTACGAAGTGACTAGACTTGAGCAATGTCTTAGTTTAGCCGCTGCATTTGAGATGTGTAATGTAAATCTCTCATTGACACTGTTGACCCTTGTGTGTTTTAAAGGACAACTCCGGCGCAAAATGAACCTTTGGTCTAATTACACATTGTTACCTAGTCAACCGTTATCTGAGATTTGTTTTCATGATTGCTGAATGTAAATAGTTTTATCTATAAAAACAGTTTAGCCTATAACGCTAGTATATGGGGCATAGAGTAATGACAAATAAAAATCACTTGTTATTACCACTAACAAGGCTCAAAATAGTCCCACACTAACACGACAGCATAATAAGGGTCCCTACATTCAAACCGAAGCATTGAGAACTTTGTCAGTGTCCATACAGTTTAATAAGAAGATATTTTATACACACAGTCAACTTCGCGAATACAGGAAGAAGCCATCTTTGAAAAATAGTCTCTACCAGTCGATCTACGAACGCCGATCCAAGTGCGCTGGTGAGATGTGAATAAGGTGATAAGGTGAGCGTGAACAGTAGTCTACGTGTACATATTTAAGAGAAGAAAACGGTTCGTGTTTGTGTTTCTTCTGGAAACAACGGACCATATGAGATTCTGCACAGTTCAGCGCACTTGGATCGGCGTTCGTAGATCGACTGGTCGAGACTGTGTGTATAAAATATCTTCTTATTAAACTGTATGGACACTGACAAAGTTCTCAATGCTTCGGTTTGAATGTAGGGACCCTGATTATGCTGTCGTGTTAGTGTGGGGCTATTTTGAGCCTTGTTAGTGGTAATAACAAGTGATTTTTATTTGTCATTACTCTATGCCCTATACTAGCATTAACTGTTTTTAGAGATAAAACTATTTACATTCGGCAATCATGAAAACAAATCTCAGATAACGGTTGACTAGGTAACAATGTGTAATTAGACCAAAGGTTCATTTCTCCTTTAATTAGATCATAAACGATCCCCTGTGCCATAACCGATCATAACTGGAATTGCTCTTGCAACATTAATCGTGTCCTGGTTGCGATGCTGCCGTTCGAGTGATTGAATGCGTATTAAAAGCTGATGTTAAAACACTTTCTCCTGCAGTTAAATATTCAGTAAGTAGGATAACTGAAGTGCATCACGGTGGCAAACTCTTCCATTCTCAGGCTTTTAGTGGGCATTGTTTTGGTGTGTTGTGTGAACTCTGAGCTCTTTTCATATACACTTGTAATGGTGTAAAGCCTATGCACTTTTTCATATTGTAGTTCTGCTGTATGTGTATCATAGCGCACCATCACTATCCACTAACTAACACTCCTGATGGGCCATAAATGAATGAGATTGGGGGCTTCTGACCTTCTTTATTATACTGCGTGATTTTTAATTACCGCCTCCAAAGCGTCGAGTCAAACAGGCAGAAATGTTTCCGTCTCTGAATGAATGTGTTGTATAATCAGGATTGTTTTTCTATAAGCCTCATTTGAGAGGAAAATGTCTCTGCGATTATGAAAAGCTTTGCCGTGTCTGGAGGGATTCTCTCGCCTGTGATTACCATCCTTGAAGCCTCAATTATTGCGAAAGGCCAGCGTTATCACTGCATTAGGAATTTTAATTTCCCCTCTGAAACTGCAGTTTATTGTATGAAGTGCATTATAAATGCTGATTTATCAGGACTATCAGAGGGATTGAAGACGAGAGCGCGAAAGACATCGCAGTTCAGCGGATCAAACACATCAAACACATCAAATAGACTGCGTTTTACTTCACGGCGATGTGTCGAGCTAAAGAGTTCATGCGTAACGTAAGGTGTTGTAATAGAAACTTGATTGGAAGAATTGCAATCTTTGATAACAGGGATTTAGTGGACATTATTCAGGAAATCAACACTGCAAAAAAATTGTTCTTCCTCTGTGTATTTGTCTTGTTTTCATGGACACTTTCTGAAATCAAGACGCATTACTGATTTAAGATATTGAGTATTGTTTTCTGAATCAAAATGAATTACTTTATGCTTAAAACAAGAAAATATATCTGACAACGTGGTCAGAAATACACTTTATCTAATCAATAAAATTGTGGCAACAGATTACAAGCAATATTATTAATTAAAATTAACAAATAAGAATTGAGTAATAATTAATCAAATTAATTCCCGCTAGTGTCGAGCATTCGGATTTGATAAAGAGTTCATGCGTAACGTCACCGGATAAGAGATGGAAAGTGTTGATCTGGAGCTACACCAATGAAAGCTACTTTCTTGTCTGAGCTGAGCTGGTTAAAGCGTAACGCCTTTATAATCGCGCGCGGCAAAAATGACATGATTGTAACAGCGCGCGCGCCTCTGCATCCCCTAGACACCGTTTACTACACACAATAGGCTTTTTTTCTCTGATTTTGAAAACTCTTCGCGATCGACTTAAAATGCTTTCAATGTTGACCGCGATCGACGGGTTAGTGATTCCTGTAACGTTACTGTTTTACGGTCAATGACATGAGTGCTAATCAGCTGATACGTAACTAGCACATTTATCGCCACATAGCAAAGCCATAACACAGCAAGGGAGAAGATCGAAGTTACATGAAACAATCAAACTACATATTTTACGCTTGAAAGGGTAAAGTCACTACTCGCGGTGTCTATGGCTAGCTTCTCTTTCAAGCTAGCGACGAAACGCAGTAGCGCTGTGTGTTAGCGTTCGGCTACAGTAGAAACATGATGTCACAATATGTGGACCTCCATAGAAGGGGATTCCCGCGGTTATGGAGATATAAATGTCTCATTCTAAGTAGGGCTGTCGCGGTTATGGAATTTCCCTTATTTTCCGCGGTAATGTTGAGTGGCTCAATAGCACAATATGCGGTATTACCGCCATTTATTTATTTATTTAATTTATATGTATTTGTTGCTATATAAATAAAGTTTACGATGTCGACAAAAACGAGGACATTTTCAGTAACCAATGTAACCGAAACTAAACAGTGTCTACAGTATATGCGCATCGAAAGACTTTCACTCAGCGCGCATATTGTTATGACAACGATGTCATTGAACCGCTCATTCAACGAACACGTTTAAAAAAGCTGATTCATTAAAAGAGATGTAAAGAAACAAGATGTTAATTATTTTTAACTTTGAATGTTCAACTTTTTAAGGTTACGTGCAATCCTCTGCGGTTGACTTATCAGACGCGCGGTACTACAATATTGTGGTTACCGCGACAACCCTAATTCTAAGGTAATAAAAACATTACGGTTTATTAAGTAAGTTCTTTATACACCACTGAAAACATAGTTATGGATGTCGTATTGCATTTCCGTTAATGGATACTCAAAAATGTTACACATTGCACCTTTAAGTTAGTGTATGATGAATTAGCTTTATTATTATTGATCTGAAGAATTGAGATGCCATGCAGAGTATAGAGTATAACATCTCATCTGTAATTTGTCATTTTGTAACTCCTAAAGCCCTGGGGGAGAAAAAAAAAAGTAGTCATTGATTTAGTTTTCCCTCCTCTCGCTCTCAAAGCGTGCCTTGGCAGGACTTCAGCCCTAACCGTTCCCGATATCGGATCGCTCCGATCACTGGGACATCCTGCAATTACATTTCTGTGTTTGAGAGGTTTGAGTTACGCTGGAGAATCGCTCATCAGAGGGAGGATTGCCAGCGCTGGTCAAACACTTTAGATTGGGATCAATACTTCTGTCACCTTTGCTACAATCCGTCTCCTATTTCCCCAAACACCTTCGGTTTGCCGTGAGGAGCGCCACAATAATTACAGTCATCACATGTTCACGCATCTCCAGAAAGTGCTTGTGATGGATGTCAACACCGAAGCCATTTCTCTCTTTTCATTCACCCTTTGCTTCGTAGATAATTGGGATCGCATGGTTTCTTGTCATTGGATTTAAGGGATTATCTTTTATTCCAACAGCCGGCCTGAGAGAGAGAACTGGGGAAAGTGCACTTAATTAACTGGAAATACTTATAATTCATCTCAGATGAAGGAGTTACGGCCCTTCAGAAGGGAATTATACTTGTAGGAATCTTTTGAATATTGTAAATGTTTGCTAAATCATTGCTGAATAAAAGTATTAATTTCTTTCATTTCTTTCCAAACAAAAACAATCTTACTGACCCCAAACTTTTGAACCGTAGTGTTTAATGTTACAGAAGCTTTCTATTTTAAATAATTGCTGTTCTTTTGAACTTTATATTCAGCAAAAATCCTGGAATAAAAATGAACACAACTGTTTTCAACATTGATAATAATCATAAATGTTTATTGAGCATCAGATCCTCATATTAGAGTGATTTCTGAAGGATCATGTGACTCTGAAGACTGGAGTAATAATACTGATAATTCAGCTTTGATCACTGGAATAAATTACACTTTAATTTGAATAGATAAGAGTTATTTTAAATTTTAATAATATTTAACAATATTATTATTTTTAATTTTTTAAATTTTTTTAGTAAATGCAGCCTTGGAGAGCAGAAGTGACTTCATTTAAAAACATAAAAGATCTTACCGATCCCAAAATTTTGAGCGACAGTGTATGGCATATGCATACATATTATTTGAGATATTTAGCCATTTAAAAAAAAGGTTTCCCTCTCAAATTATTATTTTTTTGGTACAATATGAATGAAGTATTTTTGTGTATATGATGAAGTTGTGTAAACAGTATTTTCCACTCTAATAATGCGTGTCCATTTGGATCAAACTGCTGAACTTCATACAGACGAGCGGAAAACCTGTCAGATTACAGTCGATCTCTGTGAGCCGAAGCCGAACCTGCGACGTCTGCCAGAAGCATTTCTAAATCCACTGTTAATGTTGGCGTTTCTGCTAGATTCAGTGCTTAAAAAGTATTACTTCACAAAATCATTGACTCGCCATTTCAGTCTCAGTATTCTGGGTGCTTTTTTGATATAATAAATGATATCTACATTTATAATGATAATTGACATTGTCTTTTGGAATGTCTGTTATGAAGGAACATGATTAGCACTTTTTAATCGGTTGTAAAAATGTAAATAAACCAATTTATAAATGAATGTGTTTGTGTTTAAATTATATACAGTATATGTGTGTACTGTGTATAATTATTTTGTGTGTATATATATATATATATATACATTTAAGAAATATTTGCATGTACACTCTAAAAAATGCTGGGTTTTTTTAACCCAACTTTGGGTCAAATATGGACTAACCCAGCCGGTGGGTTAAATTTTTACATTACATTTTTAACCCAACACTTCGGGTTTGTCCATATTTGACCCAAAATTGGGTTAAAACAACCCAGCATTTTTTAGAATGTATATTGCACATATATTTATACATCATTTATGTTACACTCTAAAAAGGCTGAGTTGTTTCAACCCAAATTTGGGTCAAATATGGACAAACCCAAATGTTGGGTTAAAAATGTAATTAAAAAAAATGTACAGTTGAAAGCGAAAGTTGAAGTTGGGTTGAAATTTCAAATGACATTTTTAACCCAACATTTGGGTTTGTCTATATTTGACCCAAATTTGGGTTAAAACAACCCAGCATTGTTCAGAGTGTATATATGAATATAAATATTGAATGCACTACTTTTATCAATACATTTACAGCAATAATGCATTACATTACATACCTACTCAAGGCTGCAGTTATTTGAGTAAATATAATGCACATGATAGTGCTATTATGTTATAATATTACTCTCTTTAATAAACAGTATCAGTTAATCTTATTTTTTGACTTGGACATTCTCTAACAGAGAAATTATAAAGGATTGTGTTGAACAAGCATTTTTGTGGTGGATATTATTAGTGAAGGGTAGCTGTGGCGCATGAAGTGTGTCTGGGTTTGCTTTGGCTGAAGGAGTGATGAGGGATAGAGAAGGAGGATCACCCCTAACGTAACCCATCCTTCTCCTCAAGGATTGTGAAAATAGCACAAGCTGGTCAGGTGAGGTCTCAAGAGCCCATGATTGTTCCCATTGAGTCCGAGATCTACATCTTCCTCCAGAAAAAGTGGCTATTTCTTGTGCATTATCGAGAAGGGACCCCTGCCAAAAGCCCTTTGTTCCCCGTGGCCTGGGCTGTCAGAGCAGCTGGTGTCATTTGGCTTTCGGACGTTGTTGCAGAAACAGAAGGTGCTTTTGGCTTTCAAAATGATGACAGGACAGAGAAAGTTTGTTGACTATATTTTAATATATGAAAGTGCCTATCTATACAACGGAAGTCGTTCCTCGTGCCATTTATACGGCAAAAACAGTTTTTACGTGTATATGTTACGTAGTTGTCGCGTGCATATGATACACACTTTATCAGTCCCTCCAGAAAAACGCGATTATGCGATCAGCAAAATCAGCCAAAGTCAAAGTCCAAAGCGGGGGCCGCATTTTTTCAAATACGCCGCACTTTCGCCACATAAATTGCCGATTTCCGTGCAAAATATGCGGGGTTTGCATAATTTCATGATCCTCGCATTTTCGTTGCAAAAAAAGTCACATGTATCTTAGCAGAAAGTTGAAAAATGTTGCGTTTGCTTCACACAAGAGCAGCCGTTTCCCCCTGTTGCCATGGGAACGTTATGAAGTGACGTAATTACGCGACGCCAGACAGACTCACGGAGGCGATTGATCTCACAAATCGAACTCGTATAACTGTCTGTCACACGTTCTACCGTCACATCGTTACTTAATAAACAACATAAGATAAAAGAAGTAGCATCAAACAGAAATTACCCGCACACACGGGGTGTTCGACAGTTCAACAGGGAGCGCGCAGCTCTTAAAGGGGCCACACCTTATTTACACTCTTACAGTCTGAAATAAAACAAGATGAGAAATTAAATATTCCCAGCACTTTCTATGATGTAGTATGCTTGCTTATCAAAGGAAGTAATAAGAAATGACTCTTACATTAGCCTAGTGAGAACAGGGTGTTGGGGGAATCGCTTTTTCTCTTTTTCATCAAACCGCAATTTTTGCAAGTTCCTGCAATTTCATCGCATAAAATTGCATAAATATAAATATATATTCCATCGCATTTTTAAAGAAAACGGGCCGTGTAATCAACCAATTTTTGCCCGCAACAATCACAAAAAAACTCTGCGTTTTTCTGGAAGGACTGAATACTATTATGGTAATAGTATAATGTTATATATAAATCGCAAATTTTTTTCACAAATTTTTGGAAATTACCACGACAAAATCAGTCATTTTGATCGCAAAAATCACAAAAAAAAATCGTGAAATCCTGGAGGGACTGCTTTATGCCGTGATTCTTATTGACAATATTTTCATAATGAACTGAAGTATCGCTGCCAGAGATTAAAAGTACAGCATCAGCATTCATGTGCACTAGTTTACCAACAGAACAAAACAGCTTGAATTACTAAGCAAGTCTGGAATTAAGGTGGATCATCACGTCAAATATGATTCTTAAAGCTGTTTACTTGCACTCGTAAATGAAAGCAAACAAGCGTGACAACTAGATGCTTCAGCAGGTGCTCAGGCATCTGGTCAAATTCCCTCTGGGTCGCAAGTACATTACTTATTGAGATATGCATTATTCACTGGTGTGTGTGTGTGTGTTGTCTGAGGTTGGCACAACCCCTGCTATCAGCCTGCCAAACTGCTAAATTCATTGTGAGGAGGAGATCTGTTTTAGGAAGAACACCAGCAAAGTGAAAGTGTCATTGGGTTATTAAATCACGGCGCGACGGGCCGCTGGTATCAGACCGCGCTCACGCTGGTGTTCATGTAAGGTGACAGAGTTTGAAAGCCACAGCTGCTGGAACAGAAGGAAATCATCATGATGTTAGACACGAGAGGGCAGAGATGACAGGTATCCGTAGACCCTGATGAAGAAACTAGATCACACACACTGATCCACACTGTTCAACAAGTCCTTCCCAGAACCGGCGTAACACACACTGTTTCAAAGGTCACCCGAACCGCCATGACACACACTGTATCAAGAGCAGTGTTGGGTAAGTTACTCTAAAAAAGTAATTAACTACTAGTTACTAATTACCTCTTCAACAGTGTAATTAGATTACTGTACGAATTACTCTCTCTAAAAAGTATTTAATTACTTTTAATTACTAATTACTTTCAAAATCCCATATCAATCTCAACCAGCTGAATAATACAAGGATAGACATGAATCTGTTTTAATTCTTTCAAATAAATACTATAAAATTGCATGAATTATCCTTAAACTGACCAAGGTGGAGAAGGTTACATTATAAAAACATACTTTTTAGCATCAGACAATACATTTTGATGTTAAACCCATGTCTGATCTCATGACATTTCACACTTTTTTCATACATATTTTACAATAATTCATACGAATTTGTACGAGTGCGGTCGTAATATTTAGACACCTCATAAAATGCATACGAATCGCTGTGAGATCGGATTGATCCATACACAGTATTTACCTCAATTACATCAAGTAACTGTAAATAAATGAAGAGTAATCCCTTACTTTACATTTTCAAGGGAAAAGTAATTAAATTACAGTAACTAATTACTTAATAACTAGTTACACCCAACACTGATCAAGAGTCACCCACAATTTAGTAAGGGTTTAACGATCCCGTCACGATTCGACACATGCCACGACACTGAACTCAGGATTCGATATTATCGCGATACTCCAAGACATATGATAAAATGTTAACTAAAAATTAACTGTTGTTAAAAATGCTAAATCTGGTGTTACATTGTGTGTGTAAATGAATAGTCTTGGACCCAAAGCACAGACAATAGAGACACCAGAATAACAATATTCATGATTCTGAAGCTGAAAATACTGAATTATTGTAGATGAATATGATGATCTCTGTCACTGACTAGACATATTTAATATTTTGTGGGACTTTTTTAGCGGTAACATCAGATATTTTGCATTATCAGGACACAAATAGTCCCCCATTGCATTATTATACATTAAATTCAACATTATATATAGTAGATTAATGTAGTACTGACACCTACACTCTGAAAACTTGAATGTTTTCTCAAACAGAAATTTCAATTTTTAATTTCAAATTATCGTCACTGTCCACGGTATATATTCATGCATTTTTGTATTGCGTTATATTGTTATACATTGTCACTCCCATACAATTTACTAAAACAATTAAATGAAATCTTAATCCATGACCGTGATACAGTATATACACTGTAAAAAATAAACCGTAAATTTTACGGTAAAAAACCGGCAGCTGTGGTTGTCAGAACTTTACCGTTAAAAATACAGTAGGAACGTTAATGGTTTTACAGACTTAACTTAAAATTTACAGTAATAAACCGTATTTTATTTTCTGATAAAATGTTGATTTACTAACTTATTAGACCATAGTAGTAAACTGACAACCATCAATCATCACAGCAGTGATGAGAGTTACAGCTCATCATAAGTGATTACTTATTCACACAAACATTAAACACCATCATGGTAACACACATGAAATTAAAAAATGCAATAAACATTAATTTAACAACATTAAATGTAACATAAAACTCTAATGTACATAACAGATTAGAAAAAAAACAATAAATCTATGAGGAACTATAGTTATTTCAACAAAAATACATCAAATGTGAAGTGTCACACAGGGAATTGTGGGAATGTCAATTTACGGTTTTTCACTGTAAATTATACAACGATTTGTTTTTTTTCACTTTCAAAAACTGTAAATTTACCGGTATTTTACTGTAAAATTATATCACAGTTATTTACCGTATAAAGTACGGAAACTTTCTGTTAACCAACTAACAGTTTTGCACTTTTTTACTGTTAAAATCACGGATATTTTTTACAGTGTATGCATGTGTCTGCATGTCCTGTACATTTCAGCTTGCCTTGATTTCACATGATCCACATTTTGATCTCCTCTCTGTGGCTAAGACCATCTCTGAGCAGAACTCGGAGAGGAATTACACATTTGACAGACCTTTTCATGTGTAATATTGCACAGGAGACTGGCAATTATATTTTGGCAGTTCTGCTCCATTTAGAAAGGTCCAAAGCATTTTTGAGTTTGACGTGTGCTTATGTATTATGTCCTTGCTGATGTGATCTACCCAAGTAGGACATGTTCCCGTATCACCACAATGGGCCGTTTCTATGTGTAGTTCTAACGCATGTAAGTAATGAGGCATGAAAAGTTGCAGGTTCAAAGATAATAAGGTGTGTTGCAGGAGCTGACTATATTTCGGGCAGTATTGCTATCTGAAGTGGCTTGGGAAATGTTGCTCAGTTTTATTGCGTGTGTTTGCTGTCGAAACATACATGCATGGAGTTTCATCGCTCCAAACACCTGTAAAATGAGTTTTCTGTTCGGTGTGCTAATTGGATGTGTGTTTTCATGTAGCGAGTTCCCTTCAGAATAATTGAGTGAAAACTGCAGTCCCGCGAGACCGACTGTGGTGAAGCGATTGACAGCCTGTCGAGAAACTCAGGGCCGTGGGAAGCTTGCGAAAACCAGAACAGACTGAGTTTGACATCTGTATTTTTGTTCCAACACTTCATTTGTGCCTTCGCTGTGACAACTCACTTTCAGAGGGTCTATGTGTGTGTGTGTGTGTGTACAGGTGAAACTGGAAAAATTAGAATATCATGCCAAAGTTCATTTATTTCAGTAATTCAACTTAAAAGGTGAAACTAATATATTTTATAGACTCATTACATGCAAAGTGAGATATTTCAAGCCTTTATTTGTTATTTTGATTATAATAAATCACAATTATAACAAATAATTAGGTAATATGAGCGATATTTTACTTATTTCATTCGAAATGATCAGAATACATCTATGAGAAACGGTTCTAAAAATATGGCTTCTTGTAAAAAGTTTTCCTGTATGGCTCAATTTACCCCAGGCTAGGGGTAAGTTGATCCGAGTCAGTGGGTAAGTTGCACCATCTGGGTGTAAGCTGGCCCTCCGACTGAATCTGAATCAAAACCAAAATGTACCTCCTTTTAAAACTAATTTAATATATGATTAACCATTTCCTGGTTCTTTTTAGAGAAGGATTTGGTGAACTTCTACATTGGTCCTGTCAAATAAACTTAAACTGAAAAAATAAACCAGTTGTACAATGTTACATTGAAATTATACCAGTTTATACTTCAGATATTTTAAGTATAGTGCCATATGGTGGGGTAAGTTAAAACACTGGCTCAATTTACCCCACAGCATTTGGCGCACTTTGCCCCATAGCTGCCATTTTGGACAAAACTAGCTATCTTACCAATTCAGACTAATATTTAGCTAAAGGATTTGCATGGTTTTATACATTGCAAAATCACCAATATACATCAGAAATATTTTTAAACCTGAACAAATTAGTATATAGTCTATCTGTTATGCTAAAATTGTACTTTGACCAGCCAAAGGCATTTTTAAAGTAAATGTTAAAGTTTATGGGTGCCTTCCACTCCTCTCATGTGTTTCTCACAGAAATGATGGGTGGGTCCAAAATATATGGTCACATGACAATAAAAGTGTACAGTTGCCGAGATAAAGGGGGTGGGTCAACTTACCCACCGGCTCATCTTACCCCACTCCCAACACACTGTGTGCATACTTTTGCATATGGATACACTGACCTCACACAAATATGGACACGACAGAAATGTGCAGTAACAGTTACTTGACAGACGAATGTTTCCAAATGAGTTTCGCTTGACTTCCTTGGCTCTTTTGTCTGGTTATTATATCTCAAAAATGGCAGTTTAGTGAAGTCCTGTAATGTTGCCTTGTGTGTGTTGTGTGTCTGTGTCTGTGTGTGCTATTATATTTTTGAGACAAATTTGTTCCCAGAAGTGACAAAAATCCTGTTAAAATCTCCACAAACCTTCCTTTAGGGATGTCCTCGTTTATAAATCTGATATAAAAATTAAGACTTTTTAAAAATGTAAAAATGCATAAAGTTTTATATGCTGGGTAGGGTTAATGTAAGGGGAGAGAATATACAGTTTGTACAGTATAAAAACCATTATGTCTATGGAATGTCCTCATTAAATTGCGTGTGTGTGTGTGTGTGTGCATGTGTGTGTGTTCGCTCAGATCCTTTCATTCCAGCCTAATGGAAGTGTTGAGAATGAGATACTCTTGTCTGGGTTTTAATTAAGAGTTCAGTCAATGGAGCTCAACTTCCCTCATTGTGCTGAGATTAGCCAGCCGAGCGATGACGAGGATTGTGGGAGATGAAGCTGCTCCGGGGGAAACATGTGTTGGTATTATCAGTCAAAGCACATTTCCCCCACTGTCTCTCTGGGTAATGGAGCACGCTTTGTGGCGGCATATTAATTGAAGGAGGGGAAGGAACTGAAAAAGACAAAAAAAAAAAAATGGAGGCTTTGGCATAACATTTGCACAATGCATAAAAGCAGAGCTTGTCCTGAGTTTATAGTTTACTCCTCGATGGGCGACAGGAACGAGCTCGTGATCCTGACACACAGTGGGTATTGCACTCTTTCCCCACCAGTGTTTGCTTTTTTTGAGTTTCCAGACATTTTTACAAAACTTTCTTGGCCCACTAAATATTTTGCTGTATAAATATATCTGAACATGCAATACGCATCATCCATGGAACAATGATAAAAACCCAGATGGAGTCCATCAACGAGTCCGTCTCCTCTTCATGGGTTCAACATTTCAGTCGGTAACATTAGGCAGTTTGGATTTATATCCTTTTGGGTGTTAATGATCGTGTTGCAACAGGAAAAAATGCATCAATATGTATTATAGATAGTGACAGTATATATTCACAGAGTTTTAGTGTCAGTACTACATTAAACTACTATATATAATGCAATAGGGGAATATTTGTGGTCCTGATAATGCCAAATGTCTGATGATGTCACCAGTAAAAGTGTCCTACATTATCTTACATTTATACCATGGTCTGGGGGAATACTCGATTCTGATTGGCTGCAGGGGTTCCCTTCTTAAAAAAAGTTATAGAGGACTGTTCGAAATTAATAAATAAATGCGCTGGCGACCATAGCTGTCAACATTGAACAGTGAAAATAAGGGAGATTTTCCGGAATCCATCAACAAAATAAGGGATTTTTTTTTTCATTATTAAGAGCATACGAAATTTAAAAAAAAAAAAGATATTTTATTCCTATGTTATGCGATGACCTCTGTAGTGGACACCAGGACTCGATTGTTTTTAAAAAAATGACATGAAAATATATATAGGCAAAAATAATGGACATTTTTGACATATAAACATCGTTTTTTGTTTTTTTTTTTGGTTTTTTTTTTCCAACACGCTTGCGTGTCACGTGAAAAATAGGCATCTCTGGTTCTATTTCTAGCATGCACACGTTTGCGCGTGTCACGCAGGCACTGTGCAAGCTCTAATCTGTTAACATGGGAGCCGAAATAAAAACCATAGACATACTGCATCCGAGTATGAACGACTTCAAGCCGAATAGGTCCGAGCTTGTACGTCTCACACAATCAGAGCGTAAAAATACGGGATATTTTATAAAAATACTAAAATGGGAAGACAGCGGGAGCAGAGATAAAATACGTGAGCAACCCGGAAAAAACGGGAGGGTTGACAGCTATGGGCGACATCAGCAGTGAGTAACCATAGCAACAGGCAGTCAACGTATCCGGTTACAATTTACTGTATCAAAACTAGGGTTGGGTATCGTTTGAATTTGAACGATTCTGATTCCGATTGCGATTCCTTGTTTCGATTCCGGTTCCTAACGATTCTCGATTCCGATTCTTTTAAAAAGTTTAGCTAACCTTGCTAACCAACGGCCTTTCTGAAGGAAATAATCCTTCTGTAAAAATACTCCTTTTGTCACAAATTTTGCATTTTGCCGAGATTTCGTTATTTGTAGAAAAGTGAAGCCACACTTTGGACCGCCGACGTAAGCTACTCATGTTCGACTCGCGCGGTTATGCCAACACTTCCGGTAGACGCTTCTTCGTTGGTGTTGTTCAGCGGTTTCTTCTTCCGCTCGGCGGACTGGGAATATCGAAACTAGGAATCGAAATTTTAACTTTTGAACGATTCCGGGAAAAACGAAAAGTTAGTCTCGGTTCCAATCGATACTCGATTCTCGATACCCAACCCTAATCAAAACGAACATCTAGTTAGCCGTTATACTACCCATAGTTATGTCAACAATGGCATAAAACAAACAACAAAACTACCCAAACACTGGGTTGTTACGTCTGGGTAACACAAGAAAACTACCCAAACAAAGGGTTGTTCTTACTTCTGGAGTTTGACTGTTGCACATTCATGACTGTACCGTGTTTACAAGTCTTTGTGGATGTTAAACATAATGATAGTAATGTGCACTTCTCATCAGTTCAGCGTTCTTATATGAAACACGCGTAACACGTCACATCACTCCGCCAGGAGAAACGCCAAACCTTCCCATTACGTCACATCATGGATGTGTTGACTAGCCTGGATGCCAGCCAGAAGTCCGCCCACAACATTTTTTGGACGGGAAGTTCGGTCTGGACTCTACGGAGGCGTATTGCATTCACTTGAAGAAAAAAAAATCTACTCTGTTTTTCTGAATTAACGAGTTAATTTTTCATGAGAAAAAAAATTTGCTCTTTTTTTCTGAATTAATGAGTTAATTTTTCATGAGAAAAAATTTTTTTCTCTGTTTTTCTGAATTAATGAGTTAATTTTTCATGAGAATTTTTTTTGCTCTGTTTTTCTGAATTAACGAGTTAATTTTTCATGAGAAATTTTTTTTTGCTCTGTTTTTCTGAATTAATGAGTTAATTTTTCATGAGAAAAAAAAGTTTTTCTCTGTTTTTCTGAATTAATGAGTTAATTTTTCATGGAATTTTTTTTTTTTTGCTCTGTTTTTCTGAATTAACGAGTTAATTTAGAAAAAACAGAGCAAAAACTTTTTTTCTCACGAAAAATTAACTCATTAATTCAGAAAAACAGAGAAAAAATATTTTCTCATGAAAAATTAACTCATTAATTCAGAAAAACAGAGAAAAACTTTTTTTCTCATGAAAAATTAACTCATTAATTCAGAAAAACAGAGTAGATTTTTTTTTCTTCAAGTGAATGCAATACGCCTCCGTAGGACTCGCTCCATTGAGGAGAAATTATGATCAGTCAAGAAATGAACAGGCCAATCAAATTGCCAGGGCGGGCTTTATACGATGACGGACAGATGATCTGCAAGGACGTAATCATCACGTTATCAAAGAGCGCTTGTCAGAGATGACTGCAGCTGGAGAATTGAGATGTATAGATTACGCTGTCGCGTCTTTTGTAAAATAAATCGACAGCGCATTCATTTTAATAGACAAACAGAGAACTGCAATCAAGGCGTTTGTCGATCGGAAAGATATTTTTGGCGTCCTTCCAACATGATTCGGGAAAAGTGTAACTTATCAGCTGGCTCTGACGGTCGTTAAGAAGATGGGACGTAATGAAAAGCCTGTGGTCGTTGTGGTTTCTCCTTTGGTGGCACTCATGGAGAAGCAAGTAAAAGAAGCAACACTCGTTATTTAACTTCTAAAATAAATAAAGTTAGGCTACGTTCTGTATTTGAAAACTGCGCTATGCAAAGGAGTTGACTTATGCGTTGCTCTGATTGGTTGTAAGTCTACCGACTATCCAATTGAGTGCAGAGGTTTTTTTTTTGTCCTGGTTCGGTTACGACGACACGCCTCATAATCAAAGCCCAACGAAGGAGATTCAGACTCATATTCTCTCTTGCTTATAAATATGAATATGACCGTAAACTGCTGAAATGTTGTTCTCCGTCGCCCGTAAAACACAATAACGGTTAATTCACACAGCTTCCATTGATTCATAACTGTGCGTGTATTGACATGTCCGACGCTGAGGGACACGTTTGACCCAGATACAATAATGAACGAGACTCGATTGTGGAGAGCTGAATGCTGATTGGGTAATGAGATCGTTCATTAGCTGTGCTGACCTGAGCGAGTCTGGCTCTGTAAATCAGTCTAGAAACCCCTCGAGGAAAGAGATCGCATCGGGACACACACACTACTGTGGCGAAGAGCGTTCAGATTAATCAACGTGTGTGTGTTTGTGTGTGGTGTCCTGAATGTTCTCGGATGTCTCTCACCTTGACAATGGAATTGCACTTCTGAGTTTATTGCTTTTTCGCTTTATGTTTTGTCTAGCATATTGTAAAGTGGTTCCTAAGGGGTGAATGGGGGAGAGTGACTCGAGAGCAACAGTCCTGCTATTGATAATGATGATGGAGTACGATATTCGCTGAGAGAAACATGTGTCTGATATTGCTGTTTGCTTTCTTTAAAGGGGTAGTTCACCTAAAAAGGAAAAATCGCTCAATATTTGCTCTCCCTCGTGTCGTTACAAGACTTTCCTCCATCTTCAGAACGACAGTGAACATGTTTGATGAAATCTGAGGGCTTTCTGTCCCTCCACTAAACTCCGAGGGTTCAAAACATTCGTAAAGAGAAAAAAGGTCTTCTTAAGAGACTTTGGTTTATCTCTCAGATTTCATTGTTAATCGTTCAAACACAAATCAAGATATTATTAAAGTCTTATGAGTTTGGAATGAGTGTGAGTAAATGATCACACATTTACAATATTCACACACGGTACTTTAGAGTTAGAAAGTTTTGATATAGTGTAATGAGGTTTGATTGAACAGTAATAGTAATTGCTACACTGATATCATGTATAAGTCACAGTAGGTTGAGTTTGATATCGCAAAAACAGATTAAGACCTTTAAAGATCAATTATTAGTGGATTTAGTGTTGGATAAGGAGGATCAGTGAAAATAATGACAAACTAATCCTGTGCCTTTCAGTGATGTTTATGACGAAGCTGCAAATATGACAAGAATAAACATAAAAAATCTTGTTCCTTGTTATGGCGTCCAGTTTATTTAGGTAACCCCTAAATGTTAGCAATGCATATCTATCAAACATGTACTAGTAAGTCACAGTATAGGTTGAGTTTGATGGGAAAGACAATAACATAGAACAGATTATTAGTGTTTATTGTTTTATTGGATAAGGAGGATCTAGCACATGTTAACATTTACTTAAATAAACCAGGCTCTGTAACAAGGAATGGGAAATAGTTTGACTTTGAAATTTATTTTAAGGCTGCCTTTATTCATCGTTATGACTCCAGGAGAGCTCTTCATTGCTTCATGAGCAGTTCATATCTTTACTAATCATATACACTCTAAACAATGCTGGGTTGTTTTAACCCAAATTTGGGTCAAATATGGACAAACCCAAACGTTGGGTTAAAAATTTAATTTAAAACCACTTAACTGTCACCGTCCCACAGGTGGGACGTTTGCCACTATATTTTTAAAACAATAATATCTTAGTAAATACCTTAAATAATATTGACAAACTATATATCATTTGAAAGCTTACAATCTCTAGTTTCCATATTTGGTGACTGATTTTCAAAATATATTACAGAGGAGCCATAATTTATCAATATAAAACAAGAATATTTTCATACTCATAAGGCGTGTTCAGACCTTTATTTTAAAATAGCAGTAAACATGAAAAATCATGAAAAAATGGTATACCTCAGTTTGTTTTCATGCCAAAAGTTCAAAAGATAGAATCCATTCAATTATTTTGGAAAAAAAAAGGTCTGAAAAGTTTGAAATATCAAGAAAAAAATAATAAATTCACCATTTGTGACGTGGCAGCTAGCTACGACTTACATACGTGTTCTTTGTATGTGTTTCTTAGAGGTTCAATTCATATCAAAATCTGCCAAACTTCCCATGCTACTTCTGAATAGGATCTCTACTTCAGAAATTGTATGAAAATTGTGAAAATAATGGTTCATATCACTCAAAACACGAATGGAAATGCAGGCGCCCTTATATGGGCAGTAATGGAGTCTGGTTGTGCCCTAGTGAAAAAGTTTGGTACTGCGCTCAAACAAAATCTTACTGAAAGCTCATTTTTTAAGATATCAACCTAAAATTTGAAACACAACTTGTTCAGATTTTTGGCTTTGATCTTTCTGCCATTTTAGAGTAGCCCAGGTTTTGAAAACATATATTTTATGTAAAATATGAATAATTAATATTTTTACATTGTACATTTCCATAAACTCAAACTTCTATAACTTTTTTTCTGTTTCACTTTCTTAATTTATTTCACTTCTACAAAAATCTGCCAAATGTCTTCTTTAAAACAAGACCAATCATATGTCTATATTCCAAAGCATTCTTGAATTACAACCATTTAAGTTCGAAATGTGCATTTTCATCTATATTCAAAAAAGGGGGGGTGACAGTTAACAGGTTAAATATTTAACCCGAAGGCTGGATTCGTCCATATTAGACCCCATTTTTGGGTTAAAACAACCCAGCATTTTTTACAGTCCACTAAGTATTAATTCAGTTATTAGTATGATTACCTTTATTGTAAAGTATTACTCATTAGAGTGTAATATTTTAAATAGTGCTGGGCAATGGTTAATCGTGATTAAGTTTGTGTTTACATAATATATGTGTGTCTCGGTTGTTATAACCCAATTTTGGGTCAAATATGGGCGAACCCAATTGTTGGATTAAAAAAATGTAATCTATCAATTTAACCCAACAGCTGGTTGGAGTGTATATCTATATTTTTATTTTATATACGTGCATGTATATATTTAAGAAATATTTGCATGTATATACTGTATATATAAATGTTTTATGTAAATAACATTTTTTTCTTAACCCTTATGCTGCATTAGGGACATTTTTGGTCTTTTGCAGTTTAATTTCTTTGACCATTTTGGCTGTTTTAATGCAAATGGTATGAAATTTGGCAAAATTGTGACTTTTTGGATACATGTAAAAAATGTGATCCCATTTTGCAAAATATGTATAACACACACTGTGTAGATCAAATAGTAACACTCAGCACCATAAAGACCAAAAATGGCCCATTGAAACCCATTAAAACGTTGTTTAAATCTGAGGCGGTCAGTAATACATGAAACATGATTTTTGCACAAACATCCTTTCATTTTGAAGCAAAAGCATTATATTTGCATTATATAGTGTATTCCACCAGATGACGTCACCACATATTTATTCCCTATGGGTGGAAATGCACCTTATTTTAGGCAATAGGCAATGTTTAATAGGTGGCCATTTTTGGTCTCTAACGCGCTAAGTGGGATTTTTTGCAAAGTGGGACTATGATAATCCAAATCTAAAGTTTTCTCTTTGCATTTAGTTTATTGAAAATAATTGAATTTTTGTGTTTTTTCCTCTTATACAAATCGATGGTTTCGCAAACAAAACTGGTAATTAAAGGGTTAAAATCCTGAAATTGAATACATTTTTGGTAGTTATGATGAGGACTGATGCTGGTTAAAAGATTTAACTTGGTAAAAGTGGAAAATAATAATAATATATAATATTTTAGGCAATGTTTAATATGTGGCCATTTTTGGTCCTTAATGCACTCAACGGTGTTCAAAATCTAATGCAGCACAAGGGTTAAATATATACATATGTGTGTGTGTTTATATATTCAAAATAATTATACATATGTTATGTAAACACAAACTTTTGGATGCGATTAATTGTGACTAATCATTGCCCAGCAGTAATTTTAAAGTGCATTATTTCTATAGTAAGTGCTTCTTTTGGAGGTGTGTATTGTCTTTCTCACTCGCTGGTCATCATGATTGATAGGTGTGTGTGTGTGTGTGTTTTCTCATCCACAGAGTGAGCCTCTGAATCCAGCAACTGTAGTTAGTCCATCTTAAACCCACAGGTCTCCAAAGGCCAAAGGCTCTATTGACTGAAGTGCACACACACACACACACACACGGTCCTGCAGTGTAATAAAGTCCTCTTAATCCATTTACTGTCCCTACAAACCCTTCAGATGTCAGTTCTGGACAGGTCAGGAGGCTGTGCGTTTGCGGGATTGTCCAGTTGTCCAGAGGATCCCCGTAGCTGGTGTCACCGCACGCATCGCTCAGGTGTAGATTAACTGAGACGAGGCCATTCATATTTGGCATTTATGACATGCTTTTAACATTTGAAGTTGCGAATGCCGTGTTTTAATCTTAAATGCCATGGCTGACAGGACAGGATAATTGCAACCACTAGTTGAGACCGAAATATATTCAGCGCTTGTGACATTTATCCACAGGGATTATAGCCGTATTGCTCATAACCTTATAGATGTACAGAAACTGACTGTCTGACTGTTAACGGCCACTAATACACAGACACTGAACTAAATGCACACTTCTGAAGACTTTCCTTTCTAACTTCAAGAGGATTCATTCTCATGCTTTGCTCTCGGCGATTACCACTGAGAAAAAATCACAATCACATCACAACTGGTTTATTCAAGTCCAAAATATGATCTTAGCTACGCCGATGGGAGAAACGAATGATTTTGATTCATTAGCATCTCAATGAAGCAGTTGTTCTCCATGTGGCATTCAGTCTTTAATTCATTGTCGTCTCATGAACTGATGTACCAAATAGTCTATGTATTGTATGAATAAGTGGATTTACATATAATCATTAGTGAGCTGCTGAATAGTTATCTCCACGACCTCACGTACGGGAACACAAGAGCTCCTGATGATTAAACTGCCGTTTGATTAGATAACATCTTTACATTCCCATCAAGTGTCCGATAGACATGCTAAATGCCAATGAATTGCTCTTTCTTGGTAGAAGAGAGATGCAAATAGAAATGAGCTGAAGGTCAGAAAACCCAGAGAAATCAGAAGAGCTTGTGATCTCTCGTTCTGGGGTGTGTGTTTCCTATAAAACACTGTAACTCGTGCTTCACTATCACAGTGTGACATCGTTGAAGAATCCACTAGCTCGTCACGACTGTTTCACCATATTCAACCGCATTGGTTAATGATGTCACGCAGGTGTTGGAGTAATAACTACTGGGAATCAATCTGTTTAAGATGTTTTGCTATTAATTCAAAATATGACGACTATCATTTTTCTCAGTTATTTTACTTTATTTCCAGATTCACTGGTTACACTTTATTTCGATAGTCACTTTAGACGTTCTAATAATTATAAGCAACCTACATGTCAACTAACTCTCATTAGAGTATTAGTATATTATAGTAGACTGTCAGTAGACTGTTGGTTTATGGTGTCAGGGTTCGGGTTTGTAGAATAAGTTTACTTGTAGTCGCCAAGTTACTTATAGTCGGTTGAATGTCTGTTGGGGGACCAACAAAATAAAGTGTTAGCAGATATTAAGCAGACAGTCTACTAATACTCTAATGAGAGTTAGTAGTTGTTTATAGTTACTTATAGTTAGTAGAACGTCTAAAGTGGACTATCGAAATAAAGTGTTACCGATTCACTCATCTTGCACCCGGCGCAAATGACTTTATACACTGACGCATGTCTCATTCCTAATTTGCACGCGTGCAAAGCGGGATTTTCCCCTCCACAGACGCACGTCGGTAAACTAGGGAATGAACTTGCGCTCCCGGGCCGGATCGGCACAAAAAGGAGGCGTGTTTCAGCGCAAACATTCCCTGGTGCTGTTTTACACTTCCAGAAAACACCTGGTCTAAAGTCAGTGGCGCGTTGTTCATGATGCTATTTTAAGTGCGCTTGCTTGGCCATAGCGGGTGCACAGCGCCCATACACTGATTCTCTCATCAACACACATGCAGCAGTTTTTAATTTTGCAAATCATACATTATAACAAGAAAAAATATTAACACATGAGGGAAATCATTTACATGAAGATGAAAAAAAAAAACGAATTACCCAATTTTTAAGGCTAATTACTGAAGGATCAGAGCTGTTTGCCCAATAGTGGCGAGACACATCCGTATATAATGTTTAACCGACACTGATGTGCGAGAGTTTCTCCGTCCCCATACACGTCACTTCTGTCTTTCACTGTCCTGACGAGAGCGTCGGTCTCCTCGGCTGTGAACGCTCCTGGTGCACGTCTGGTAAACCCGCCGTTATAATAACAATCCATCATGCAACATGCGCTCCTGCTCTTAAAGGGTATGTTGGATGGCGCTCGGATTGGTTTATTTCACGTTACGCCCAAACCACACCTATGAATAATGAAGCTACTTCAGACCAACCCCTTTTAGATTTGCGCCAGGCGCAAGAGGCATTTATCCCGCCGGGGAAATAGCAACAGCGCCCGGACCCGCCCACAAACTTACATGCGCTTTGACACTTGCGTTTCAGATCGTTAAAATAGGGCCCATAAAGTCAGAATTGCATGATATAAAGTCAGAATTGTGAGATATAAAGTCAGAATTGCATGATATAAAGTCAGAATTGTGAGATATAAAGTCAGAATTGTGAGATATAAAGTCAGAATTGTGAGATATAAAGTCAGAATTGTGAGATATAAAGTCAGAATTGTGAGATATAAAGTCTGAATTGCGAGATAAAAAGTCAGAATTGCGAGATATAAAGTCAGAATTGTGAGATATAAAGTCAGAATTGTGAGATATAAAGTCTGAATTGCGAGATAAAAAGTCAGAATTGCGAGATATAAAGTCAGAATTAAGAGATATAAAGTCAGAATTGTGAGATAAAAAGTCAGAATTGTGAGATATAAAGTCAGAATTGTGAGATATAAAGTCAGAATTGCGTGATAAAAAGTCAGAATTGCGAGATATAAAGTCAGAATTAAGAGATATAAAGTCAGAATTGTGAGATATAAAGTCAGAATTGTGAGATAAAAAGTCAGAATTGTGAGATATAAAGTCAGAATTGTGAGATATAAAGTCAGAATTGTGAGATATAAAGTCAGAATTGTGAGATATAAAGTCAGAATTGTGAGATATAAAGTAAGAATTGTGAGATATAAAGTCTGAATTGTGAGATATAAAGTCTGAATTGTGAGATATAAAGTCTGAATTGCGAGATATAAAGTCAGAATTGTGAGATATAAAGTCAGAATTGTGAGATATAAAGTCTGAATTGTGAGATATAAAGTCAGAATTGTGAGATATAAAGTCAGAATTGTGAGATATAAAGTCAGAATTGCGAGATATAAAGTCAGAATTGTGAGATAAAAAGTCAGAATTGCGAGATATAAAGTCAGAATTGCGAGATATAAAGTCAGAATTGTGAGATAAAAAGTCAGAATTGTGAGATATAAAGTCAGAATTGTGAGATATAAAGTCAGAATTGCGAGATATAAAGTCAGAATTGCGAGATATAAAGTCAGAATTAAGAGATATAAAGTCAGAATTGCGAGATATAAAGTCAGAATTAAGAGATATAAAGTCAGAATTAAGAGATATAAAGTCAGAATTAAGAGATATAAAGTCAGAATTGCGAGATATAAAGTCAGAATTAAGAGATATAAAGTCAGAATTGCGAGATATAAAGTCAGAATTGTGAGATATAAAGTCAGAATTGCGAGATATAAAGTCAGAATTGTGAGATATAAAGTCAGAATTGTGAGATATAAAGTCAGAATTGTGAGATATAAAGTCTGAATTGCGAGATATAAAGTCTGAATTGCGAGATATAAAGTCAGAATTGTGAGATAAAAAGTCAGAATTGCGAGATATAAAGTCAGAATTGTGAGATATAAAGTCAGAATTGCGAGATAAAAAGTCAGAATTGTGAGATAAAAAGTCAGAATTGTGAGATATAAAGTCAGAATTGTGAGATATAAAGTCAGAATTGCGAGATATAAAGTCAGAATTGTGAGATAAAAAGTCAGAATTGCGAGATATAAAGTCAGAATTAAGAGATATAAAGTCAGAATTGTGAGATATAAAGTCAGAATTGCGAGATATAAAGTCAGAATTGCGAGATATAAAGTCAGAATTGCGAGATATAAAGTCAGAATTGCGAGATAAAAAGTCAGAATTGCGAGATATAAAGTCAGAATTGCGAGATATAAAGTCAGAATTGTGAGATAAAAAGTCAGAATTGTGAGATATAAAGTCAGAATTGTGAGATATAAAGTCAGAATTGCGAGATATAAAGTCAGAATTGTGAGATAAAAAGTCAGAATTGCGAGATATAAAGTCAGAATTAAGAGATATAAAGTCAGAATTGCGAGATATAAAGTCAGAATTAAGAGATATAAAGTCAGAATTAAGAGATATAAAGTCAGAATTGCGAGATATAAAGTCAGAATTGCGAGATATAAAGTCAGAATTGCGAGATATAAAGTCAGAATTGCGAGATATAAAGTCAGAATTAAGAGATATAAAGTCAGAATTGCGAGATATAAAGTCAGAATTGTGAGATATAAAGTCAGAATTGCGAGATATAAAGTCAGAATTAAGAGATATAAAGTCAGAATTGCGAGATATAAAGTCAGAATTAAGAGATATAAAGTCAGAATTAAGAGATATAAAGTCAGAATTGCGAGATATAAAGTCAGAATTGCGAGATATAAAGTCAGAATTGTGAGATATAAAGTCAGAATTGTGAGATATAAAGTCAGAATTGTGAGATATAAAGTCAGAATTGTGAGATATAAAGTCAGAATTGCGAGATATAAAGTCAGAATTGTGAGATATAAAGTCAGAATTGTGAGATATAAAGTCAGAATTGCGAGATATAAAGTCAGAATTGTGGGATATAAAGTCAGAATTGCGAGATATAAAGTCAGAATTGCGAGATATAAAGTAAGAATTGCGAGATATAAAGTCAGAATTGTGAGATATAAAGTCAGAATTGCGAGATATAAAGTAAGAATTGCGAGATATAAAGTCAGAATTGCGAGATATAAAGTCAGAATTAAGAGATATAAAGTCAGAATTGCGAGATATAAAGTCAGAATTGTGAGATATAAAGTCAGAATTGTGAGATATAAAGTCAGAATTGTGAGATATAAAGTCAGAATTGCGAGATATAAAGTCAGAATTGTGAGATATAAAGTCAGAATTGTGAGATATAAAGTCAGAATTGCGAGATATAAAGTCAGAATTGTGGGATATAAAGTCAGAATTGCGAGATATAAAGTCAGAATTGTGAGATATAAAGTCAGAATTGTGAGATATAAAGTCAGAATTGTGAGATATAAAGTCAGAATTGCGAGATATAAAGTCAGAATTGCGAGATATAAAGTCAGAATTGTGAGATATAAAGTCAGAATTGTGAGATATAAAGTCAGAATTGTGAGATATAAAGTCAGAATTGTGAGATATAAAGTCAGAATTGCGAGATATAAAGTCAGAATTGCGAGATATAAAGTCAGAATTGTGAGATATAAAGTCAGAATTGTGAGATATAAAGTCAGAATTGCGAGATATAAAGTCAGAATTGTGAGATATAAAGTCAGAATTGTGAGATATAAAGTCAGAATTGTGAGATATAAAGTCAGAATTGCGAGATATAAAGTCAGAATTGTGGGATATAAAGTCAGAATTGTGAGATATAAAAAAACTAAATTTAAATCTCTCAAACTCAAAGTTGTAAATGACATTTGTGTGTGTGCTAAATGAAAGACACTGGTTGCACTGAATGTCAGCTTGCTTATTTTGCTTTTTGCTTAGAAAGATCAGGATTTATTGAGTCCACATGTCATGAACACTAGAAACTCTGCTTCTAAACACAGCTCAAGATCTGTCACACACACACACACACACACACCTCTGAGATGTTCGTTAGAACGATGGTTTCTGGAAACACAGACTCTTTGAACTGATGATAACGATGGAGCGACTATAGTTGGCGAACGATGCTCTCGGTAAACCTGTGTCACACCTCAATAGCAGCACAAGTGTTTTACAATACAACATAAACACCATAAGTACACTGTACTTATTTTCCAATGCAAGTACGAACATACTTGGAGCCACGTAATAAAGTGGGAGCATATTTTTTATAATACACGGTTCTCAGTATGCAAATATTCCAGCACTTTCTGTGATGTGTATGCTTGCTTATCATAATAACAAATGACTCTTTACAGCCTAGCCTAGTGAGAACAGGGTGTTGGGGAATCACTTTTTTTTCTCTTTTTCATCAAACTGCAGTTTTTGCAAGCTCCTGCCATTTGATTGCATAAAATTGCATAAATATCCCACATATTCTATCGCATTTTTGAAGAAAACAGGCCGCATAATCAAGGATTTTTGCCTGCAATAATCACAAAAATACTAGCAAAAAGGACTGGCTAACGCGACACTGAGAGTTAACTCTTTTCCCGCTGGCGTTTTCATTTTTATTTTTTTAAGTTGGCAGTCTTCAATCGCTTGTTTCAGCTTCTTTTTCATCTGTTTTGATCAGAAGATGCATTATGACACCCCTACCGAATAATAATGAAAACATGGATTGCCTGAAAATTCCTTCAATGGTGAGGAAAGAGTTAACAGGTTACGTTCTCATCTTGTTTTATTTCAGACCTTAATAAGCACATCAAACTTACAAAACATTGATGAGTCAAAGTAGTTCTGTAGCTTTACAAAAGCAATATGCTACAGTTCTGTAAAAATGACTAAATGAAATATAAAGAAATTAAGTGTGCTCCTGTTTTACAGCTTTTCGATGATGTTCACGTCGCGTAATTACGTCACTTCATAACGTTCCCATGGCAACAGGGGGAAACGGCGGCTCTTGTGTGACGCAAACGCAACATTTCGCAACTTTCTGCTGAGATATATGTGACTTTTTGGCAAGGAAAATGCGAGGATTATGAAATCATGCAAGCCCCGCATATTTTGCACGGAAATCGCCAATTTATTCGGCGAAAGTGGCGTATTTGAGAAAATGCCCCCGCATAAATATGCAGACTTTGGCTGATTATATGTGATCGCAAATCGCAAATGTGATTGCATAATAACAGCCGGTTAGCCGTCGTGTTGGACATTTGGTGTGCTTTTTAATTGCCTTTTTCCCTATCACATGTTTCAGCTATCATCATAAATTAGGTTTCATTCAAAAGCTTAAAAACTTCAAATTTATCCTGCGAAAACCGTTTTGAAATTGGACGTTGCGTTATCATGCAAACACTACTCTAAATCATGTCACCTACCTAGTGCAGTGTCATGTTTCATATTACAAAAATTATAATCAATACTTTTTCAAATCTTGACAAAACACATAACACACTAGCAATTTAACAATTTTGCAGTAATTTCAGCACAGGTTTGTTTCTTCAATGAGCCTGAGTTCATATAAACAGTGGATCTGAAGTGTGTACTGTAAGTGGATTGGATCTGAAACACAGAAAGTCAGAGTTAATGGACACCCCTGGACATACGCAACTGTTTATGCAGTAATGCAATACAACGCGAGTCATGTACCAATATGATTGTTCTCTCTGAGATGTGCTTGTGTGTGTGTGTGTGTGTGTGTGTATGAGTGAGTGAAAAGAAGAAGAGCTATATGAAAAGAAAATAGTGTGTGAGACCTTTCATGGGGAAAAAGGAGATATTTGAGGATTAACTCAGATTTATGGCTTGTCATAACAATTTATACGTTTCAGCGCTGACCTTTCCCTTCTCGCTGGAGTGATAGATGTACTTCATTACCATGTTTGAAACGAAACACCTTCCTCTCAGAGTCGCCAGAGACTGATCAGCGCAGGGTTGTGGGTAAAAACATCAGGTTTGCCCATATGACCCTGATGTCACGTTAACATTGAGGATATGTAAATCTCACAGACACGAGACAATATCTCTGTTTATTCCAGCTGATGTAGTTTCTATGCATCTTGGTGTGACTGTTCGATAAATGCAGTATGAAATAAGAGAATTAGTCACGTTTATGTCTATTTATTTCTGTAAGCCCTATCAAATTTCTCTCCTTCAAACATGCCAACAAGATGTCACAACACTTATACATTTTCAGTTATAGCGAAAGTCTTATCGGTCACATATAATCCCTGTCAAGAACACACAGACGATTCCCTTCATCCCCTAAAACGTCAGGTTGTCACAACCGAATTTCCTTCAAACCACAGTATATGTTTTAGATTTTCAAAACTGCTAATCGGTCTTACAGTAAGTCCTGTATAACGAGTCTGGTTTAGGCTGATGTTCATTAGCCAGCAATAAGGCGTCTGTCAGTGAAACTGTTATAAAGGAACTGACAGATAATCATTTAATAATCTTTTATTGTACAAAGCTGTCAAAATCATCTGAGTCTGAAAGTTTTGAGATGGTTCTCACTGCGGAACATGAAATCCATGGGGAGGAGTCGGATCCAGATCCAACTCCTCCCATCTTACATACACCTAAACCTACCCAACTCCACCCCCTAATCCCGAAACCCAACCCTAATCCTACCCAACTCCACCCCCTGATCCTGAAACCCAACCCTAATCCCTAAACCCCACCCCTAATCCCTAAACACAACCCTAATCCTACCCAACTCCACCCCCTGATCCTGAAACCAAACCCTAATCCCTAAACCCCACCCCTAATCCCTAAACACAACCCTAATCCTACCCAACTCCACCCCCTGATCCTGAAACCAAACCCTAATCCCTAAACCCCACCCCTAATCCCGAAACCCAACCCTAATCCTATCCAACTCCACCCCTAATCCCTAAACCCAACCCTAATCCTACCCAACTCCACCCCCTGTTCCTGAAACCCAACCCTAATCCCTAAAACCCCACCCCTAATCCCGAAACCCAACCCTAATCCTACCCAACTCCACCCCCTAATCCCTAAACCCAACCCTAATCCCTAAATCCCACCCCCTAATCCATAAACCCAACCCTAATCCTACCCAACTCAACCCCCTGTTCCTGAAACCCAACCCTAATCCTAAACCCCACCCCTAATCCCGAAACCCAACCCTAATCCCTAAACCCACCCCCTAATCCATAAACCCAACCCTAATCCTACCCAACTCCACCCCCTGATCCTGAAACCAAACCCTAATGCCTAAACCCCACCCCTAATCCCTAAACCCCACCCCTAATCCAATAAACCCAACCCTAATCCTACCCAACTCCACCCCCTAATCCCTAAACCCAACCCTAATCCTGCCCAACTCAACCCCCTGTTCCTGAAACCCAACCCTAATCCCTAAACCCCACCCCTAATCCCTAAACCCAACCCTAATCCTACCCAACTCCACCCCTTGGATCTTGATCCGACTCCTCCCCGTGGATCTCATGTATTGCATTGAGGTGCTACTGAAAGTTTTAGCAGAGCTAAATTCAATGCATTTTTTTTAAATGAGTCAAATAAAATACTACATACACTCTAAAAATGCTTGTTTCAACCCATGTTTGGGTCAAATATGGACAAACCCAACTGTCCGGTTGAAAGTGTAAACCAATGCTTGGGTTTGTCCATATTTGACCCAGACAAATATTTTTATTGTAGTTGTTTTTATATATCCCATCCAGTTTTACAGACAAATAAATAATACAATCACAGGACAGCACCAAACACAACTACACACACACAAATAATTAAATAAACCACAAAAATAACAATTTATTCAGTCAGATTCAAGTTTGCAGTTACTGATTTTTTGCCAAACTTGACATTATGGACCAGGTGAAATTGTACAAAAGGGCCAAATGAGAAATATACAATAATGGTGACACTTTATAATAACTGTACACCATTAATCATTGGTTAAGCATGAGTAAACAGTTAATACATCACTTCATCACGCAGTTTATAATTACAGCTATAAATGCTTTTCTTCTTGATTTATAAGCATATCTATAATGTTTAATAATTGTATGTTCATCCTTTGTTAATGATCAATTCATAATTTCTAAATGAAGTATAGCATTATTAACCAACCAGTTATATAAGAGTTGTCAGTCATTCATAAGATCACTTAGAAAGTATAAGTAAACGTAGTAAACGCAGGTAGCTATAAAGCATTTAGTAGAGGTCAGTTAACTATTTTGTGATCTCATCTAAAGTAAGGACTATTTATGACTTAATAAGCATTTATAAAGGGGATTCATCAATCTTTTAAACAGTAAAATGTACCAAACACAACACAGAGATACAGAACATATAAATGCTTTACAAGGCATGAATAGTCCTCACTTTAGATGAGCTTACAAACATCGTTAACTGACCGCTACTAAATGCTTTATAACTACCCGAATTAACCTTGAATTACAGCATAAATACATGTAAATAAAGCATTAATTTGACACACTCAGTAACCATCACTATATGTCTGAATAATAAGATGTATGAATGTGTTTATTAATCATTTACCTACACGTTCTAAGTAATCTTATGAACCACTGACAACTCTCAAATACTGTCTCTGGTTTAAAAAAAATATCCAATTCTTCATTTATAAATCATAAATTGATCATTAATAAAGGATGAAAATACAATTATTAAACAAATTATAGATATGCTTTTAAATCAAATCTATAGCTGTATTTATAAACTGCTTATTAATGTCTATTAATGCTTTATAAATGACGAACTAACTGTTTACTCATGCTTATTAGCATGTAGTTATTATACTGGGTTTCAAAAATTGTCCCCGGCTTTGACGAATAGTGAAGAAGCCCCCCAAGAAGTTTCAAATCCACCAATATTTACAGAAAAAAATAGGAAATAATAATTAAAAAAAAGTCTGTGTGGCATTAATAATAAAGAACATTTGTCATGATTGTCACAAATGTTTGCTAAATAATTAAGGAAAGGAGAAGAATGCATTTCTCTGATTAAAGTGTGAGCGTGGCCTTGGGTTCAGATAGACTCGTGTGTGTTTGAGACGGTGAAGATCGAATCCTCCCGCCGTGATCAGACGTTCCCGCAGTCACTGCCATCGTCGCGGCGGTGAGACTCCTCACAGCGGGCAGCTCGGATCCGTCAAAGAGGGATGTCTCCTAATGACTTATTCATATCATATTTCCTCTTCTCATCAGTCGAGCAAAGCCTTGTGCACGCCGCCTCCGTCCGCTGCCGGATACACCAAACCGTCTCCCTCCCACTCCAGGGTCTTAGAGAGCGGCTCAGCGGGTGGGCTGTGTTTGCATAATTTTATTGCCAGTAAGGCGTAAACAGTCACTAGCACACTTGATTAATCACGGTTCTCATTCTCCCCGCCGTCTTTCATCGACATAAGTGCTGCGGAGCCGCGTGGGAATTAATGTGACAGTTTAAAACACGCTTGTTAATCCCTCCTCGACGGCGGAAGAAGCTTCGATACAGCTGAAGTGTCGGAGGATTACAGTCAATTAATCGGGACCCCCACGTTGAACGTCCGTGCATAAATGCAAACCGGCTCCTCGTTCGCCTTCGCTCGCTTCCGGATAATGACGTTCTTGTGGTGTGTGTTTGCAGGTGACACGTGCACCATGGCGGAGTACAACAAGCTGAAGAACATGCTGTTGGACATGCAGCCCCGGACCGCCCCGAGCGGGGAACCGGACGCCATGGACCAGAGGAGGGCGCTGGTGGACACCATGTTCAAGTATATCGACCGAGACCAGGACGGCCGTCTGAGCAGTGAAGAGCTGGCAGAGGTGAGAGCACCTTCACTCTGAACGGGTGTAAGCCATGATGGACATCCGGCCGGATCTTATCTCAGAATAAACCCGACGGCCGGGGTGATCAGGATCAGGTCTTCATCAGCCCGAAGGGGGTTATTCTGAGACACACACACATGCACATTCATTTGAGTTTTACAATTTTACCGGCATATTATCATCCACTAAAGCCCTATTCGCACGGGATTAGTATTATCCGGTGACCTGTAGTAATTAGTAATAATTGCGGAGTTTGTCTGAGATCTTAATCCCGTGCGAATCGGCCATGTCTGTAATTTGTAAAGTAAAAATTCCCCCGCAAATTACCTACTATATTTCGCCGAACACCGAGGTCCTGTGATGATATTAGTCCCGTGCGAATCGACATCTCTGTGATTTGGCCGGATCGTAAATCATTTTTTCAAGGTTTTTGTTTCATCGGCTTCTTTTTATCCATCTTACGCGAAGAATAGAGGCTGAGTTGGAGTGTTTTGATAGTATTTTGGGTGCGGGGTCATATTTTCCGCACTATAAAGTCTTTAATTTTCTCAAAAAACGACAGTGCGCTTTATAATCCGGAGCGATTTATACACACGAACAAACACACTGCTTGCGTTCATAAAGCGCTCCCCGTTCACAGTAACCGGGTCGTCGCATTCATCTCATGCGCTTTATAATCCGGTATGCCCTATATATGAAAAATGTTCTAAAATAGGTCATTCATTGAAGGTGCGCCTTATAATCCGTTGCGCCTTAAAGTGCGGAAAATACGGGTATAGGCTACAATTTGCAGAAAGAGAAAGCTGAAAACCATCAGAAGAGCAAAAACAAAAAGAACGATTAAATGGAGATGAACGACATGTTTAGCAGCATACGGTAAGGACAATTCTTCTGTTTATTAGGCTATATACAACATAATAACGACAAGACATTTCAAAGCTATAGCCTAATGACATCATATCCGTGGGATAAGTCAGTAAATTCGAGTAAAATCACAGGCTTCGCTTATCCCGTGCGGATGCGCCACATCAAATTCAGATGTGGGTGATTTCAAATTCACACGTGGTCCCCAGGTAATACTAATCCCGTGCGAATAGGGCTTTAGAAAACAAACGTTGAAGCAATATTACAGTGCATTGATACTGAAGTCCTCTGGTTTTTATCTTCAGTACAGTAATTGAGTCACACACTGTAAAAAGAGGTTTCGTGTCATTCTTACATTGGATAGCTATTCCAACGCATTCTCTTTGTAACACGCGCAATATACTGATGATTTTGCCAAAGCGTAGACATCCAACATACATGGCACCCTTTAGCGTCAACTTAACACACTTCGGTTATGGGTAGGTTTAGGTGTGGTGTAGTGTTAGGGTTAGACCACTAGGAAGCGCCTTCTGCCCCTTATACAGTATATCTGCGTCTCATATTGACGCTAAAGGGCGCCATGTGTGTTGGATGTCTATGCATTGGCAAAAGCGTCGTATTTGACGCCTTGGGATGAGAATGGTCTGGGTATTTCTACACAATTAAATGATTTTGTTGATATAATTAAATGTATTGAGGTGGATTCAGTGGATTTGCTTTGAATTAAACCAGTTAACTTAGAACTTACCCTTTTTTTGTTCAGCTTCTGCTAGCTTCCTCCTTGGTTCTCGGTTTTGCAGCTTCTTCCATTAATACTCAGGTGCTCTTCGGTCATTTCTGACCGAAAAATTTTCTGTTTTGAATTTCTAAAAATCACAGCTTCATCGGAATGTTATGAAACTTGGTGACTTTTATGGAATTATGTATGTGAACATACATAATATGTTCACATACAATTTTTTTACATAAAAAAATTGAGGTCTTGATCTGAGCATGCTAAGTGGTCTTAAAAAAATAGTCACACTTGTGGTCTTTGGTCAAAAATGACCACTAAAGAAAATGAATGGGAAATTGACAAAAATGTAAAAATTCACAAATTTTTTTTTTTTTTTAATAAAAAAATCTTTTTGAGATTTTTTCAACTGTATATTCAAATTCACCAAAAAAATGTAAAAAATTATCTACGCTTTTGCTCTATACTGTAACCAGATGGTTCAAATTTTTTTCAAAAAATATTTTTTCTGAAGGCCTAGACTCTATATTAAACTAAAATACTGCATTAATAATTTTTTGAAAAAATTAATATATATATATATATTAATATATATTATATATATATATATATATATATATTATATATATATATCTTTCCATGGCAAAAATGGACAATAAATATTGCATAAATATTAATAAATTCAATCAAATTGTCTCAAAATACTAAATTATAAAGAATAAATATTATAGAACAAAAATAAATTGCATTGGTTTTACTGGGATGGAGGAAATTTAATTTTTAGGTGTCCGGTCACTTTTGCCCGGGAAGATAACAAGTGTGACTCCGAAACGAAGAGCACCTGAGGGTTAACACTCATAGCATGTGTTCGAACCAATCTGCTTCAAGAACATCTAGAATGAGCTATAAGACAAGAGCTTCACCACACCTGCGATGGATAACGCTGTTCAACTCCTGTTCTTTCACAGATCTCCATAAAGGAGCATCTGGAAAACATCTTGATGGAGTGCAGCATGCAGGACCTCCTGCGTTACGACGACTACAACAACGACGGCCACCTGACCCTTCAGGAGCTCTACACCGCTTTCCGTGAGTCCATCACCGGCCTTCTCTCCCCGTGTCCGCAGGGTTCTCCATTACACCACTCTCTGAAACACATCTGCACCTGATCCTTTTGGCCAATGCATGCTAATCAAGGCCCGATGATGAGAGATGAGTGCTTTTGGCGGGAAAGAGAGATGAGATGGCAAGCCGAGATTATCTCGTATCATCCATCGTCCCACGCCGCATAAAGCAAACGCTCTCGTTTCATTCGTTTCAGGAATTGGCAATGCAATTCACAGTCTCTGCTTCCCCAATCAGAAACTGGAACTAAAATTATACATCCATTCCACGCGGATATAAATCACGGTGTTAGAGGTGGTGTGTGACCCGTTAAGATCCGGCTACAGAATAAAACACGACTCCATTAACCAGTGCCAGTCATTTCCCTGTGTAATGATGAGTGTTAAGTGTCCATTGGCCAGTGTTGGTATAACACATGGCATCGCTCGAGCTCTTCTCAAGGTTGCTGCGCTGGGATGTCATCTGGAATATCTCGTGAGAAAGGATCATTGCTGAAATTGTCTCCGTGCAAACACACATCCCTGAGGAGATCCCACTTCATGCTCCTCTGGTTGCTTGTAAGAGAAACACACTTTTTTTGTTTGTTTGTTTTGTCTGACGAAATTGCTTTACACGTGTTATTCAATTTTCCTATGCTGTGATATTTGAGAGGAAACATGCACATATTTGGTCGTTCTGTCGTTTAGACGTCATCGTTATGTTCATTATGGGAAGTTTTCATGTTGTCACAGGTGGTAATTGGACTCAAGCTGGTTAATACCCAGTCATTCGCTGGTTATGGAGAGTCAGTAAAGGCATGTCATGCATAATCATTTTTAGAGACACAATAATGAGTTTTGAGATGATTGTCACATGTTCTTGAAGACAGTTGTCATTAAAAACACTGAATTCTTTTGCTCAATGCATCAATACTTAATAGCCAACGATTATTTGTTAAATAAACCAAAATTGTACTACAAAAAAGGTAATAAACATCAAGCTAATAATCTAATGAACATTAAATTTTTTAACAAAGTAATTGTCCAAAAGATTACATTTACTATTTCTGTTGACACTTTTTGCTATCGAGTGACCTTATTTATACCTTTAGAAAATATGCGAGATTTCTGATTGATTAGGTGCTATAGGGAAATATTACAAGTATTTGTGCTACAAACCAGTGTATTTATGATAATGAGATTTAAATATGATAACAAATACCAGTTTGCAATAAGCTGTTTTTGTGCAGGTAAAAGAACTACCAGAAACACCCGTGTCACAAATGTCCGTCCTGCTCTTACAGTACGTGAAAAATAAGTTGGATAAACCGCTTTTTCTCAAATCTGTCACTGAGCTTGTCAGAATGCATTCTGGGATTGCATTCATAAAATGGTGCCCGATTGGGCCAAAGAAGGTGTTTTTAAAAACACATGTACGCTATGTGGCCAGATTCCTATCATTAGCCAACATTCACATCTAGAGAAGTCATCTGTCAAAAAGCTTGTGTCTTTGTAGCTCTTGTTCAATACACACCTCACGTTAGAGTTTGTGCATTAGGTTTAATAAAGTGCCAAATCGCTCATATAATATTAATCTGAAAAGACTGCAGCTTGAACTAATCTGACAGTGCTGGATTTCAGCGCTTATACCAGAAATAAAACATATAAGCCCACCGATAAGGCTCAGTTTCCAGGACAGAAATACCACAACAGTCGCAGAAACCAAGACTAATGATAAGTGGGATTTGAAGAAACTACTGTGCTGTTTGCAATCAGATGAAAACCCCACGAGTCACATCCACAGATCAGCAGAACAAACCTACAGGCGTCTCCACCGCAAAGAGGACTGTTTCCAGAAGATTGTTTCCACCGCTGAACGCAAAATTAAAAAGGCAATAGCGACTTTTTATCACTATCATTGCAATTCTGACCTTTTATCTCACAATTGTGAGATATAAAGTCACAATTGCGAGAGATAATTCAAAATTCTTACTTTATAACACACAAATGTTGTATAGAAAGTCAGAATTGCATGATATAAAGTCACAATTTCGCGTTATAAAGTCCGAATTTTGAGATCGCAACTCGCAATTCTGAGACAAAAAGTTTTTTTTTTGTTTTTTTTCCCTAGAATGGGACTTTATTCTGAGAAAATATGTCATAATTGAGATTTAAAGTAAGAATTGTGAGATATAAAGTCAGAATTGAGATTTAAAGTCTCAATTGTGAGATGTAAAGTCGCAAATGCAAGAGATAATGCAATACTTGTGCAATTCTGACTTCAGAATACACAATTGTGACTTTATATGCCAAAATTCTGTCTTTATAACTCACAAATGTAGTATAGAAAGTCAGAATTGTGAGATATAAACTCTAAATTGTGAGATATAAACTCTCAATTGCGAGAGATAACACAAGAATTGCAAAATTCTGACATTGTTTCTCAGAATTGCATGTTCATATCTCACAATTCTGACTTTATAAATCGCAAATGTAGTATAGAAACAGAATTGCATGACATAAAGTCGCAATTGCGTGTTATAAAGTCAGAATTCTTGGATATAAACTCGCAATTCTGTGACAAAAAGTATTTTTTTCCCCTAGAACGGGACTTTATTCTGAGAAAATATGTCAAAATTGAGATTTAAAGTCAGAATTGTGAGATATAAAGTCGCAAATGTGAGAGATAATGCAATAATTGCAAAATTCTGACTTTATAACACACATTTGCGACTTCATATCTTATAATTCTGACTTTATAACTCGCAAATGTAGTATAGAAAGTCAGAATCGTGAGATATATACTCTCAATTGCGAGAGATAATACAATAATTGCAGAAATTCTGACATTGTTTCTCAGAATTGCTTGTTTATATCTGCAATTCTGACTTTATAAATCGCAAATGTAGTATAGAAACTCAGAATTGCATGATGTAAAGTCACAATTGCTTGTTTTAAAGTCAGAATTTTGAGATGTAAACTCGCAATTCTGAGACAAAAAATATTTTTTCCCTTAGAATGGGACTTTATTCTGAGAAAGTGTAAGTCAGAATTGCAAGTTTATTTTTTGGACTGGCTTGTTTCTTGCAATTCTGACTTACACTTTCTCAGAATAAAGTCCCATTCTAAGGGGAAAAAAAATACTTTTTGTCTCAGAATTGCAAGAAATAAGCCAGTTAAAAAAAATAAACTCGCAATTCTGAGACAAAAAGTATTTTTTTTTTTTTCACAAAATCATCGACATGATCTGATAAAGGTTAAATGGTCCTGAAAAAAAAAAAGTCATAATTGTATTGTTTGCTGTCAATAATTGGGAGACGAATTTCATCTAGGGAAGCGTTTGGGAACTTTGTAATAAGTTTTAATAAGTTACTTTTCATATGATCAAAATGTGAATAAATGGGTTATAACTATAATTTAGGACCATAAAATGAATTCAAAATAATAAATAAAAAACATTATCCAACTTAAAAGTACAATATAGTACATTTGGTCATTTTTGCCCGCCACATGAAGAGCACCAGAGGGTTAAAGATGAAGATGCAATTTACAGTACCACACTTGATATGTATTACATTTAAATCTAATATTGAATAACACACTAAAGTTAAAATTACTTTAAGTGCTTTAGTATGTTAGTCAACATGTTAGTTTAGTATGTACTTTTAATTTTTGAAGTTAAGTGTGCATTCAACAGATTTAAGCTCAAGGATCTGTGTTCGTGAATAAAGTAATCATTGCACTCCAGTCTGAGTTTGAGACGCACGTTTGTCTTGCGGTTTGGTTTTCTCGTCTGCTTTAGGAGACGTGTGTATTCACTCTGGCAGGAACCTGAAGCTCTTGTTCTGTGAAGTTGCTGTTCACCTAAATCAGCTTTTGCGTATAATTGCACCTGAAGCGTTCCTGTGATCAGGCCAGTCGTGCGAGTTGAATTAATTTCAGCACGTCTTGAGGCGGCGTTAAGTTTTAATCCCCTTTCGTCCTGATAACAGATGGACACAAGCCTCCGCTGTCATTGCTGATATTGTCATGTCCTGTCCTGAATCTATTGTGGCCCGATGTGAAGAGCCAGCTGTCAGCCAGAATAAAGTCAGCCATGCGCGCTGTAACGTCGTGAGTCATCCGGAAGAGTCTCTGGAAAGATCTGATGTGTGTGTGTGCCACGCGATCAGGGCAAGTGTGTGGGAATTCTCCCAAAGCTTAACGTGTTTCACAGGCTGGCAAAAGGTTTGATAAAAGCACATGTTTGCTGCATCTTTGTAAACTGACAGTTTGATTCATTCATGAATCATTCCTCGAATCAGGAGAGGTGTGCTGGGTCTGACACTTACAGTATATCTGGAGTATATCTGCTTACAGTAGATTATTATAGATATTGAATAGTTGACTCAAAGATGAAATGCTGCCATTGCTTTATCACTCTCAAACCTGTGTGTGTGTGAACAGGTTTGTATGCAGCTCTTCTCCGTCCTGTCACAGCTGTCGAGCTCCAAAATACACCAACACAAAAAAAAAAAAAAACGGCTTGTGCTCTGCTTGCCAAGTCTTGAAAAGAGTCATTATTGGAAGATAATCTTTAGCGTTGTATCGATCAAGGTTTTTGCCCTAAATCCAAGTAATTGAACATTGACTCCTGATCCAAGTCTTGCAAAGAGACAGTTTAAAGGAGTTCACTTTTAAAAAAAAACTTTTGCTGATAATTTACTCACCCCCATGTCATCCAAGATGTCCACGTCTTTCTTTCTTCAGTCGAAAAGAAATTTAGGTTTTTGATGAAAACATTCCAGGATTTTTCTTCATATAATGGACTTCAATGGGAACCGGATGGTTCAAGTATCAAAAGACGGTTAATAACAGTTTCAGATGCAGCTTTAAATGTCTTTAAACGACACCAGACGATGAATAAGGGTCTTATCATGCGAAACGATCGGTTATTTCAAAACTTATTCCAAAAATGTAACTTTTCTAAGGACAAATGCAAGCCTTGCTCTATTCTGTGAGGCGCGTTTGTAACGTCACGTATTACGTAATTACGTTCAAAAGGTCACGGGCGACGTAGCCGGAAGTACAGAGTCAGTGTTTACAAGTTGAACGCATAGGTTGAACGTGAAATCTAACTCAAACACCGTTTACAAAAAAAGGAATTAAAAGGAAAAACAACGATGTCGGACGATTTTGACTCTGTACTTCCGGCTACGTCGCCCGTGACCTTTTGAACGTAATTACGTATTACGTGACGTTACAAACGCGCCTCACAGAATAGAGCAAGGCTAGCATTTGTCCTTAGAAAAGTTACATTTTTGGAATAAGCTTTGAAATAAGCGATCGTTTCGCATGATAAGACCCTTATTCATCGTCTGGTGTCGTTTAAAGACATTTGAAGCTGCATCTGAAACTGTTATTAACTGTCTTTTGGACCTGAACCATCCGGTTCCCATTGAAGTCCATTATATGGAGAAAAATCCTGGAATGTTTTCATCAAAAACCTAAATTTCTTTTCGACTGAAGAAAGAAAGACATGGACATCTTGGATGACATGGGGGTGAGTAAATTATCAGCAAAAGTTTTTTCAAAAGTGAACTAATCCTTTAAAAATCGGCGCAACAGGGACATTGCAACCGTCTTTTCTTCCCTAAAGTATCTTGATTCTATCCATGGGGAATTCTTTGAAAAGTTGGATGGATGTGGTTTGCTATTGGTGGATTGGAAAAGACCAAAAAAGATTACGAGGGAGTTTACGTTTTTTTTATTTATTAAATTTATTTAACTTCAGTTAACATTTACTTTACTTCACGCTACAATTTTTTTTACTAGCTTTTAGTTTCAATTAACTTTAATAACCCTAACTCGTAGTTTCCTGTAGATTGACCAAAATGGAGGTCAAGTTTGTAATTTCTCAAGTTATACCGTGTTCTTGATGACTCCAGCGCTTAAGAAAGTCATTATTATTCCGCATGTGATCTTTGACAGCGCAGAAAAGAGCGTTTAGTGGAGGGTCGGCAGTTTCTCTCACGAGCGCAGCATTCTGATGACCGAGGAGCGGCTCCCGGCTGCTGGCGGCTCCGCATGTGGGCTTCTTTTATCCCAGCCTCCGACTTGGTCTGCAAGAAGGAAATAATTCATTACCGTAGCTGCATTGATTTATTCCTTCTGCAGGCCTGAGCTAGAGTCTGACTTCAAACAAATGCTTCAGGCGATGGACTGTTCAGCTCTTCCTAGCACCGCCACCTTCACACACACACACACACACACACACACTGGCAGCAGAAAGACTCTCTAATCTGCTGAAAGGCTTCAGTGTTCAGCCTCTTGTCACCGAGGCAGAAAATGGTCATGATGCAACGCTTCACGGTCTGGCAGATACTGTACTTTCCTTCAAACTCATCTTTGATCACCAAAATGACATATTTAAAAAGGTTTTCCTTGAAATAAATTCTTCATGCCTTAAAATATCTTGAATGTAACTCGACACCCTTGCCTCATTTAGTATGTGCGGCTTGACGAAGTTGGTTTGTGACGTCAGAAACACCAGCGATTTCACACCGTGTGTTTTAAACTGTCTTTGGTTCAAAATACTCAGCAATGCTGTCGACTTATGAACTTACACATGGTGTGTGTTAAAGCGTACTAAAAACACCACATAGACGCATAAACAACATTAAAAGCTTAATTTTCATCACAGCGGGACTTTAACTCTGAGCACTGTTCTGACTCTCTAACTGCATCTCTCTCCTTGTCACTGACTGAACTGACGAGGTGAAGTGGTAGTTGAAGTGTTGTTGTGTTGTTAGTCAGATGTAAATATCTACCACAGCAACACATTCTCAATCCCAACTCAACACTTATTGACGCTTGGTGGTCACTTTTCAACGCTCAGGAGCCCTTTAGAGTCATTTTTCGACATGCAGTGTACGCCGTTACTTTCATTTGTTTGCTTTATTCATCCGATCAAGGCGCATTTCATTTTTTGCATGCAATTGTAAAAATAGAAATGCAATATTATGACTTTATGAATATTTATACTTCCATAGATGTTTCGGAGTACCTACCCAGATAGCAAACTGACATTGAATCAACGTGGAAATATGACATCGAAACAACGTTGATCTGACATTGTTTTGCTCATCGAATTAACGTTGAACCAACGTCAGACGCGTCATTCTTTCAAAACTAACGGAAAATCAACGCGTTGTTTCAACGTTATGAAAGCAAACCAATTTTCGATTTCATTTAGCTTTGAAGAATGCCGCGTCTGACGTTGGTTCAACGTTAATTCGATGAGCAAATCAACGTTGTTTCAATGTCATGAGAGACGTCGTTTCCACGTTGATTCAATGTCAGTTTGCTGTCTGGGTAACCAACCCCTACCCTAACCATATACCCACTTCTCAACAATATAAATCTCTGTAACTTTCGTCCTATCTCTAACTTACCTTTTATCTCGAAAATCATTGAGAGAGTTGTGCTGATTCAATTACAATCATACTTATCCGTAAATTCTCTCCATGAAATTTTTTCAATCTGGTTTTAAAGCTTTACACAGTACCGAATCTGCTTTCTTAAGAGTTTCAAGTGATATTTTCACTGCAACTGATTCTGGGAAATCACTGGCTCTTGTTTTATTAGATTTAAGTGCTGCATTTGACTTAGTTGATCACGAGGTCCTGCTGCGACGTCTGGAGCAATCCGGTCTCACCCCAAGACGTCATATAACTGACGTTTTGGGACGTCTTTTGACCTTACGTCAATATTCGCCTTTTTAGGGCCCCCTTAAACGTCGGTAGATGAGGTTATGGGATCCTAACTCTACCCCATACCTAAACCTAACCCTAAACCTAACCCGTCACCTAACTGACGTTAAAGGTAAAGCGTCAGTTGTATGACGGCCCGGGATCGCCATCTACCGACGTTTAAGGGGGCCCTAAAAAGGCTGATATTGACGTATGGTCAAAATACGTCCCAAAACGTCAGTTATATGACTTTTTGGGATGAGACTGTGTTATATGGAGAGATCTGTGGGTTTTCGAGGCATAGTCTTGCAGTGGTTCCGCTCCTATCTGACCAACAGGTGTTTTAGTGTCCGTATCGGGCATCAATCTTCCTCTAGTATACCTCTGAACTGCGGAGTCCCACAGGGATCAATCCTTGGGCCTGTATATTTGCTACCTTTGGCTACTATTTTTAACAAACACGGAGTATCTTTTCAGTTGTATGCTGACGATACTCAGATTTACTTCACTTACAAATTTTAAGTGGTTTCTGTTTGACCACTTAAAATTTGATAAACAGATCAGTGCCGTCGTAAAGTCATGCTTTTTTGTCTGTAGAATAACAAACCTTACATTTGCATCTACATTTCTGTAGAATAATTTTGAAACAAGGAGAATAGGATGTGTAACAAAGGCTTTCACCTTTTTTTCCTCCTCCCTGGTGATGGGAATGTACAGTTTGCTAATAGCATGTGGCTCTAGCCTTTGTGTGTGGGAATCGGATGATATATTTTTATTTTAGTTGCTTATGAACTACTTTTGTTTAAGGAACACGACAGCCGAACGTTTCTACTATACTTTCTTCTGCTGCAACTCCAACACTATCTCACGACCAATTCGTACGAATTCGACGCATGATTAAAAAGTGGCTAATTCGTACTAATTCGTACGACCTCACTCGTACTAATTCGTACGATTTGTCTAAACCCACGTGATGGTTAAGTTTAGGGGCGGGGTAAGGGGTAGGTCATTCGTATGAATTCATACGAATTGGCCAATTCGTAAAATATGTACGATTTAGCAAAATCGTATTAATTCGTACGAGTGAGGTCGTATGAATTGTTACGAATTAGCCACTTTTTAATCATTCGTCGAATTCGTACGACTTGGTCATGAGATCGGGTTGGCAACTCACGTTGGTGAGCTATTCAACACAAGACGTGTAACTGTGTGCTTTAAGCATCAGTAAATACTAGGGTAAATTTCAACTTAATAAAATCTCATTGGGTGCATCAAAATTAAACAGAACATTTCCTTCCATCCCTAAAACAAATGATTATAAACTGTGATTTGATTTGCTTAGCCACTTAAAATTATTAGTCAAAAAGGGCCAGTCCATCTCAGAAAGTATTTCTTTTCTTAATGATCCGATTGCAATCCTTCACTGCTTGCCTTGTGCCAAATGAAGCAACGGTCCTAGTACTGAGCCTTGTGGTACTCCATACTGAACTTGTGATCGATATGACATTTCATCCTCAATATTCCTCATGTTTTGACCAAACACATAAGATTTTAATATTTAAGTGGCGCAGTTTGTTTTTATTTTGGCATTCTGTTATGTTTTTTTTCTTTAGATCCTTTTTTTCCACTCTTAGTTTAGGTTTTCATAGTTATTACTCCCTCATTAGTGTCCATACTGTAGTTACCCATAACTTTGGCCTGAGTGTCGTTTTGTTTCCTCGCTTGCTGTGTGTTTATATAGCGCTTAGTTCGCAGTCATGTTCTGTCAGTTTTGTGTTTTTTTGCGTTTTTCCCTACATTTTCTCCTGAGATCTCCTGAGTGTTGTGGATTTATGATAAAGACAGCTTTTTGATAGTGATGGGAGAAACAAAGCTTTTCAAAACTTTAAATCAATTCACAAAATGATTCACTGTTTCGAAATACTGGAAACGCACAAAAAGCCCAAACATCCATAAAAATGCCTTTTACAAGTTACAAATATTTTCATGTACGTGTAATATTAAAATGCAATTAACAAATCATTTAATACTATTAAATATGACAGAATGTGTGTTATTTTATTAAATTGTCGGGCATACTATAAGCTAATGTGTGTTTCTATGAGCTGAAACTGTTCCTTTTAATTATGTCATTAAAATGTCTACAAATTTATGATGCTTTATTAAGCAATGTTTTATGGGTTCACAGAGATGATCGCGAACCATTGGCATTTCTAAACATTTTTAAACAGTTATGATATAGCCAAGCCTTGTTTACTGGAATCACATGACTTTGGTAGTTTGATATACACTGAATAATTAGTTTAAAAAACAAATTATTCAAAAATATTTCAAAGTAAATGATGGCAGGACAAGTCTTATTGCTTTAAATAGTGAGTGTGCTTTTGTACTGTGAGTGTGATGTTAAAACGCAGACATCTGAGCACCACAGACAACAATCAGCACCTCTCGAACCACACAATCATGGCATGTCAGTCTAAAAGCATCATGCATTCATAGCTGTTGCTGTGGCAACTGGGTGATGATGCTGATACCACACATCCACAGGTCGAAGATGATCCCTTTAGTTAGACGAGTCCCCGGATGGGAAAATGCCTTAAGTGAATCAGCAATCAGTCCAGCTTGATTGCACGTGGAGAGAAATTCGAGAAGCACTTTGCCCGACTGATTATTCCATAATTCAGCCGTTTTGAGCAATGATTATTGGCTGATTGATTGTGCAGTGTTCAGACTTACAGTGTTGCTTTAATTGGGCCTCTGACAGTACAGTGAAAGTCGCTTTCATATTTCATTTTGTTGGCTTACATAGTTTAATTTAGTGATAACATGAAGGGAAAAAACAGCTCTGTTTTATTCAAAGGCTCAATCTGAGCAAAAATATGCAATTTAGTGCAGATGCTGATATGAATATGGACAAAAGTTGAGATCAAATGCTGATGCATGTGATGTAAATCTATGAGATATTTAGCAGATACTGCCATAAATTGCATGTAAATATCAATATCTGCCAATAATGTCTTAGTAAGATGATATGAAAAGTTCAGATGCAAAAGCCTCTAAGTGCCATTTGAAATTTTCTTCTAAAATGATTATTTTGATCAAGCTTGTATATTTAAGTTCAGTAATTTCACTTGAATTGCAATGAAGATTACCTATTGATTGTCATTTAAGTGAAATTACTGAACTTAAATATACAAGCTTGATAAAAATGGTCATTTTAGAAGAAAATTTCAAATGGAATTTAGAGGCTTTTGCATCTGAACTCTTCATATTTAAATGCTCAAAGCTCTGTAATTTTAATGCAATGCAATACAATGTTGATTGAGAGGACAAAGCATGATAATCATGATTTTTCCAACAACAAAAAAAATAATAATAATGTCTGGATAATCAAGTAAACCTGAGTTTGTTTAGTCCAGTACGGGTTCATCCTGTAATATAATAACAATATCAAAGTCATTCTTATGTTTACATGATAAAATCAGTGCAGATTTGACATTAGAAACACACTGAAGCAGGACGTTTGTCCAAATACACTAAAAGCGTATTGTCTGTGATGCGTGTCAAGTTTGTGTGAAAGATCGTCATATATGTCTTGAGGTTAGCAGCTATCACACAATGCATCCTTGCTGACATGTAATTAAGTGAAAACCCCGGGCCGCTCATTATCCCATTATAGCTGTGAATCTAATGCAAACTGCCAACAGGTTTATAATAGCTTGTCAGCACTTCTGATTGAGTTTGACACGAGTGTGGTGAGACGTCAACATCACTTTGACTGCCGTCACATCACCCTCCTCCACACCACTGCTCATAAATCTCCACATTGTTTTGACTGTGTGACGCAAATCATATTTCCACAATATCGAATCAGTTAGCTCCACATTTCAGTATCATCTATTCCTCTTCATAATTGCGCTGCAGTGTTTTCTCCTACTGTCTTTGAATGTTTGCTTTTAGGAATAGAGCAAGCTGTCTAATTTGAGTGGCTTCTAGCAAAATATAAGATATTTTCAAATTTGATAGCACTTTTATTTGATCAAAAATGATATGATTATTGCATTGAGCGGTCTGGTCATGTTATCTGTTATTATAGTCATTAAACAGTTGAGGTCAGACATTTTACTATATGAGAAATGCTGTAACTCTCTGTATAAACTGTATTTTACCACATACTGTTCAAGTAACATGCAATTTTAAGACGTAGAGTGGACTCCAGACCCACTTTTTTATTATTATCACATGTCTTTAAGTATCATCTATTAACATTTTAAATAGTCATTTCATGCAATGCATTTACAATGCAAAGAGTTTAAAACTCTCATCCATCAAGGAGACATTAAATTGATCAAAAGTGACAGTAAAGACATTTAAACCCACACAGCAACATTAGTGTCGGCCCAGATCCGGCCCACATCTGGAACGCATTGAATCCTTCAAAATATTATATTTTAAATAAATGCTGTTCTTTTGAACATCAAAGAATCCTGAAAAACAAAATATATCACAGTTTAAAATTCAGCTTTGATCACAAGAATAAATGGCATTCTGTATTATAATAGTATTTTCACTCGGCACCATTGTTGATGGTGTTTTCTTTCCCCCAAGTACGTGTATTGGTGTATTGCTCTGTTTTGTGAACTTTTTGGGTGTGTTTACATGACAACAATGTACTACAAACAGAAAACGTATTCCTTAGTGTTTTTCTTGTACAGACGACAACATTGTAAATCGATCCCCGTTCGCACGAATCCACGAAAACGACAATAAGCGCTGCATTCTGCTGCCAGGCCAGTAGATGGCGATATCATTTTGTAAAGAAACGCTATAGACAGAACACATAACACACATACACATCACATGTTTGTAGTTTACCCAGAGACAATAACAATATCGCTTTCAAAAACCCTTTTTCGGGACCCCAAAACACAGTAACTCCGCAACAAACTGAGGAAAACATGAACACGAATTTCTCGTTTCCGATTTACAGTAGCACTGGAACTACTGTAAACCTGATTATCTATATGACCAGCCTCATGTTACGTTATAATATTTCTAGGTCTAGGAATTTAATTTTTCAGAATCCTAAACTTTTTAGCGTTCTCTCGTCATCAGAAAAATGAAAAAAAAAAATCAAATTTAGCTTTTTATGGTCATTAATGGATGGAGCACACTGTACGTATTGAAATTAGAGTTTGATGTGGTTTTCCCTGTTCATTTTACACATGACAGGCATCACTGCTAATTATTTACGCTTCATGCAGCGGATCTGGAATTGTATCGATTAACGCAGTGTTTGGTCTAGAAGCAACAAAAAGCAATCTCCTGCATTTGAGTGTATCCAGCTCTGTCATTACGTCTGAGACCCGCTCTAAGCCGGGCGGAGGAAGGGATTTCTGCTGTCATATTGCAACAAAATGGTTTTTAGACCTTATATTTGATCAGAGAAGAGGAAACTCCTAGAGCAAGGTTAGATTGACCTTTTCTCTTGATATTGCGCTTTTCAAAAACTGATTAACTGTGGAAAACACATAGCTGGTTTTCTGTTAGTGCCTGTGCAGGAGAATGCGGTGGGCTGCTGTTAAACCATGATCTCTAATCTATCGTGTCTGTTTCCCCAGTGCAATCTGCTGCGTTCAGACCCTTAATGTGCTTGGTCTAAATACCGTTGTTCAGGACGCACAGAAGCGATCCCTGAGCAATCGCATTAGTGTGTTCAAAAACATCTGTACGAGTCACCTGACTGCTGTCGGGTATCATGAGTGATGACATCTGCCACGCGAGCCTGACACAACATGATACCTGAGACGACCCTGCTGATCCCTGACACACTGCTGCTAATGTGCGTGATGTTCTGTGTTAAAGGCTCATGGTGAAGTCATTTAATAATTCTAAAAAAACTCGTGTGAAAAAAAATAATTACTGCTTAAAGGGGACACAACCACCCTACACTCTAAAAAATGCTGGGTTGTTTTAACCCAACTTTGGGTCAAATATGGACTAACCCAGCCGTTGGGTTAAATTTTTACATTTCATTTTTAACCCAACATTTTGGGTTTGTCCATATTTGACCCAACATTGAGTTAAAACAACCCAGCATTTTTTAGAGTGTATAATGCTTAAAATCCACCAACTCCTCTTTTTTAATCCCCATAAATCATAAGTAGTGTCTCAGAACTATATACTGGTTTTAAATGCATTGGTTACTTCAACTGTTTACTCGTTTAGATACATTGGTTTCCTCAACTATATACTGGTTTAGATACATTGGTTTCCTCAACTATATATTGGTTTAGATACATTGGTTTCCTCAACTATACATTGGTTTAGATACATTGGTTTCAACAACTATATATTGGTTTAGATACATTGGTTTCCTCAACTATACATTGGTTTAGATACATTGGTTTCCTCAACTGTTTATTGGTGTAGATACATTGGTTTCATCAACTATATATTGGTTTAGATACATTGGTTTCCTCAACTATATATTGGTTTAGATACATTGGTTTCCTCAACTATATATTGGTTTAGATACATTGGTTTCCTCTCCTATATACTGGTTTAGATACATTGGTTTCCTCTCCTATATATTGGTTTAGATACATTGGTTTCCTCAACTATATTTTGGTTTAGTTAGCTTGGTTTCCTTAACTATATATTGGTTTAGATACATTGGTTTCCTCAACTATATATTGGTTTAGATACATTGGTTTCATCAACTATATATTGGTTTAGATACATTGGTTTCCTCAACTATATATTGGTTTAGATACATTGGTTTCATCAACTATATATTGGTTTAGATACATTGGTTTCCTCTCCTGTATATTGGTTTAGATACATTGGTTTCCTCAACTATATATTGGTTTAGATACATTGGTTTCCTCTCCTATATATTGGTTTAGATACATTGGTTCCCTCTACTATATATTGGTTTAGATACATTGGTTCCCTCTACTATATATTGGTTTAGATACATTGGTTTCCTCAACTATATATTGGTTTTAGATACATTGGTTTCCTCAACTATATATTGTTTTAGATACATTGGTTTCCTCTCCTGTATATTGGTTTAGATACATTGGTTTCCTCAACTATATACTGGTTTAGATACATTGGTTTCCTCAACTATATTGGTTTAGATACATTGGTTTCCTCATCTATTTTTTGTGCTGCTTCGGTCATGACAGAGCCGTTGACTATAACATTTAGTTCGCACGTCCGATTTTAAGGAAGTGAGGGTGGTGGTGGAAGTGACGTATATGCCGTCAAGCAGTCGAATATTGTAGTTCTCTTTGTTCGCGGGGTTACTACCCGAAACCCGAAGTTTAAAAGTACGATTAAAAACGCTACAGACCCCGTCAGGCTATGGCAGACGTGTCATTCAACATATTGTAAGTCGATGTACCATCACAAGAGACTTGGAAATATATCATGAAGGTTGAAAATTCCCTGGTGTTACTTTAAGGTAACAATTGTACAAATTACAAAAATCCACACTCAAAAAAACGTAAGCAATTGAATTGTCAGTATTTCTCTTTTAACTTAAAGGGCCCTATTTCAATGATCTAAAACGCAAGTATCAAGCGCGAAGCATAAGTATCTTTGTGGGCGGGTCTTGGGTAAATGACTCTCGCGCCCAACGCAAGTTTAAAAGGGGTTGGTCTGAAGTAGCTTCATTACTCATGGGTGTGGTTTGGACGTAACGGGAAACACACCAATAAGAGCGTCATATCACATTCCCTTTAAGATGAACGATGATGAACGATGTGCGCTTGTTCTATGGCGCGATACGATTATAACGGCGCATTCACCAGACGCACTTCAATCGGTTCACAGCCGAGGAGATCGATGTTCTCGTCAGGGCCGTAAAAGAAAGAGAAGTGACATTGGGGATGGGAAAAAAAACACCCAAATTAGCTTCGGGTAAACATGTATATGATAATTTGGGTAAATGTGTAAGCTTTATGCCTATTTTTCCCATCGTCACGGACTAAACAATGATTTCCCTCGTGTTTATGTATTTTTACTTATAATAATGTTTCATTTGCAAAAAGTAAAATGCATCTGTGTAGATGAGAGAATCATCGACACTGTATATGAGCACTGTTCACACTGGCCAAGCATGCGCGCTTAAAATAGCATCTGAACGTATGCGCAACGCCACTGACTTTAAACGTTTTTTTTCTGGTCAGTGGCGCAATTGTTTTCTGGAAGTGTAAAATATCACCAGGGAATGTTTGCGCCGAAACACGCCTCCTTTTCTGCGCCGACCCGCCCAGAGAGCGCAAGTTCATTCCCTAGTTTATCAACGTGCGTCTGTGGAGGGAAAAGCCCACTTTGCACATGTGCAAATTTCGAATGAAACATTTGTCAGTGTATAAAGTCATTTGCGCCGTCTGCAAGATAGAGCCCAGAATGTATTCTTAAAGTAGAGGAGTAAAAATGGCAATTTAAGCCGGATGCATTGAAAACAAGTATTACAATAAACTGTGAATACAGCACACAATGAGATAAGTGTCCAATTCATTACAAAGTATATGTTTTTGTTGTGTTTGAGCATTGAACACACTCATCTTTTTTATTTGGTTGGTAATGAAAGTCTTTATTGCAGCGAGAGCAGTTTATTAGAGCAGGAAATGAAAGAATCAGTTCATGGTCATTCAACGCTGGCTCGTTTAAGCATTTTGTGCCGGTAAACATCATTTCTGCTTAGTGTCAGACCAAGAGTGTTTATAATAAAATAATCAATGGTAATTTACCCGGAGTCTGTTTTCATTCGTTTGGAAAGATAATGGAATATGGAGACTGTAATCGGCCCACTCTGCTATTGGAAACGGTGGATGTGTGAGCTGTTGCAGGGCATCAAGTCAAGTGTATTTCTATAACTCTCACAATACACATTGATTTAAAGAAGCTTTACAGAAAGTTAAACTGTTATGTCTATAATGCCTTGATGCAAAATGCTGTGCAAAATACAAATAGACTGTGTACCTCACTTTGGCCAACAGCTGTAGTTCTTAAATGTGACCATAGACATATACACTAGACCTCACCTTGGCTACGGCAGTTCATTGGAACGAATGCGTCAATAGAGCCGCCATCTTGAAACAGGGGAGCCCCTCCACTTTAATGCATCAGCGTCAATGTAGTAGACACAGGTCTAACGGAAATAAAATCACCATAAATCATTATGAATGCGATTTTTCTTGTTTTTTTGGTTTGTTCCAACGGTCAGACATGTATTTATCATTGATTCCAGAAAGAATTTTTTTTTAACATTCTTCCTAGTTCAGATTTCATCCGTGAACATCATACGCTGCACAAAAGTCCGCCACCATCAATGAATTCGAAGTAAAGACAGAGATAGCAGCGTTACGTTGCTCCTTCCTATGACAAGACCCCTGTTCCAAGATGGCGGCGGTTTTGACGCATGCTTAGAACCCCAAGGTGAGGTCTAGTGTATATGTCTATGAAATGTGATCTATAAATAAATATGACTGACTGACTTGATGCCTTACCATAGAGCCAGTTTTAGTGGGCGATAAGATTTCATATAATGATGATATGCGGATGTATTTCTAGTTATGTTATATTTTACAATTAACGGATTGAAAAATATCAGTCGGTTTTGTTACAGTAAGAGATTTAAATGTGAAATCGGAGGTGAAAAGTCTGAAATGGTTGGATAATTCAAGAGATTTAGATAATATTTGGGTTTGTTGTTGTAAGCAAAGTAAACAATTCTCATAAGACGTCAATGAAGATACGATCAGTTGTCTTCAGTGAATAATAAGAGTCTGATGTGAGTTTTACATTTACACTTATTGAGAGTAGCATCTCTGAGCATCACTGTGGTTGAAAATGACTTATATCGTGGGAAATGTTTTGGTAAAGTTCAACTTCCGGGAAATAAGTGTCCCAACAGTGATCAGAGGAAAGGTGTTGGTATTGATAAATACTGTTCACCTGAAGAGTCTAGTCATTTTTCAGAAGCTTTTATCCAAATATTGCCACAATTTCTTGGTCAAGACGTTTTATTGGTTGTGGCATCTGTGCGTGAACATCTGCCCATCTGATAGACCTATAGAACAGAGCAGATGTTAATGCCACATTAGCCTGATGAATATATAGTTTGTTGAGTCCTGAACGCAACAATACTAATTTTAAAAAGAGTGTGTTTTGCAAGAGCATCGTTCGCCAACTTTGGTCGCTAGTTCCATCGTTATCATCAGTTCAACGAGTCTTTCCCGAAACCATCGTTCTAACGAACATTCGCAAACAGCATCTCAGAGGTGTGTGTGAGCCACGAAGTGTGTTAATCTCGCATTAATCTCAACCAGATTCATTAACAGTAGTTATCACTCCAACACCTGCATGACGTCATTAACCAACGGCGACAATTGGCGACAAAATGGTTTGGGGAATCAGTCGTGACGAGCTAGTGGATCCTTCAACGATGGCGTACTGTGATAGTGAAGCACGACCCCTGATTGGTTGATTGGAATAAATTGGAACAAAGTCCATGGACTGTATGTAGTGTACATGCACACTATAGTTTGACTAATGTATATTCGTTTTCCACAACTTTTCCGGGCCTGGACAACAACGGTTTAAAAATCTCCATGTTTTCAGTGAGCGTGGGATCGCTGTTATGAGTGCCATCGTTCTTCAGTCAGTTTTCTGTGTCTCGGAGGCATGTTGTAGGAGGACGAGGAGCAACAGTTTTCTTATCAGTCTTCACCTGCTGCACTCGTCTATGAGAAGAGAGGGATTAGGGAAGGGAAAAAAGGATAAAAAGCATTTCAGGGCATCCAGCTTAAGACATTTATATTCATGTTTTTTCTTTTTTTTTTAAATGCAGTCTCCAAGAACACACTCGCTAGTGTTGCTAGTGTCATGCCATTTTTATTTCATAGAATGGAAATGAATTTGCTTGATAATTGAGTTGGCCCTTCTGGGCGAGATGGTGGGAGAAGTGTCAGCATTAAATTCACCTTATAGCGCATGTGTAACCCCTCATGAAGCTCACTGAGATGATACAGGCCATGATCAAGACATCACGCAATTCTTCTGGCAGGATCATTTTATTGAGCTGAATATCTCAGCATTCGCTGATCGTCCGGGTCGCTCTCACTCAAGTTGAGGGGATGTTTGAGCTGTTTTTTTTTAAGTCATCCCAGACAGCTGAAAATATAACTGTGAAGTTATCCTGCTTTAAAGGACGAGGCTTATACGCTGTATACACTCACCTAAAGGATTATTAGGAACACACACTAATACTGTGTTTGACACTCTTTCGCATTAATTCTCCGTGGCATTGATTCAACAAGGTGCTGAAAGCATTCTTTAGAAATGTTGGCTCATTTTGATAGGATAGCATCTTGCAGTTGATGGAGATTTGTGGGACGAAGCTCCCGTTCCACCACATCCCAAAGATGCTCTATTGGGTTGAGATCTGGTGACTGTGGCGGCCATTTTGGTACAGTCAACTCATTGACATGTTCAAGAAACCAAATTGAGATGATTCGAGCTTTGAGACATGGTGCATTATCCTGCTGGAAGTAGCCATCAGAGGATGGACATGGTGGCCATAAAGGGATGGACATGGTCAGAAACAATGCTCAGGTAGGCCGTGGCGTTTAAACGATGCCCAATTGGCACTAAGGGGCCTAAAGTGTGCCAAGAAAACATCCCCACACCATTACACCACCACCAGCAGCCTGCACAGTGGGAACAAGGCATGATGGGTCCATGTTCTCATTCTGTTTACGCCAAATTCTGAATGTTATCCCAACAGAAATCCCGACTCATCAGACCAGGCAACATTTTTCCAGTCTTCAACTGTCCAGTTTTGGTGAACTCTTGCAAATTGTGGCCTCTTTTTCCTATTTGTAGTGGAGATGAGTGGTACCCGGTGGGGTCTTCTGCTGTTGTAGCCCATCCGCCTCAAGGTTGTGTGTGTTGTGTCTTCTTCACGAATGCTTTGCTGCATACCTCGGTTGTAACGAGTGGTTATTTCAGTCAAAGTTGCTCTTCTATCAGCTTGAATCAGTCGGCCCATTCTCCTCTGACCTCTCGCATCAACAAGGCATTTTGGCCCACAGGACTGACCCATACTGGATGTTTTTCCCTTTTCACTCCATTCTTTGTAAACCCTAGAAATGGTTGTGTGTGAAAATCCCAGTAACTGAGCAGATTGTGAAATACTCAGACACCAACAACCATGCCACGCTCGAAATCGCTTAAATCCCCTTTCTTTCCCATTCTGACATTCAGTTTGGAGTTCAGGAGATTGTGTTGACCAGGACCACACCCCTAAATGCATTGAAGCAACTGCCATGTGATTGGTTGATTAGATAATTGCATTAATGAGCAATTGAACAGGTGTTCCTAATAATCCTATAGGTGAGTGTAGTTATATATTGTTTTAATCAAATAAGGTTGGATTATTTCTATGTTGAGCTGCCTGTTCATGAAGCTAAAGTGCACTTAATAAAATAATACACCATTGATGCAAACCAACAGGAACCCTTGCTTTTTCTGCTCTATTAAGTTTATGTTTTATGTGGGCAAGGCCCCATATTAGTTATTGAAACGGGCCCCCAGATGCTTAATGCCGCCACTGTGTGGATATAAACATGGAATTAAGAGATATAAAGTCAGTTTATGTCTTAAAGAAAAACATATATACTCGCAAATTGCATTGCCATTGTGTGTTATAAAGTCAATTGTGAGTTATAAATTGTGAGCTGACTTTTTTCTCATTACAGTTCTAAGAAAGAACAGAAAAAATGTTCTAAGAACGAAAAAATGTTAGAATTATGAGCTGATTTTGTTTTAAATTTGCTAGTTTATTTCACAGAACTGTGACTTTATATCACAATTATAAGAAATAAAGTTACAATTCTGTGAATAAAGTTAGAATTGGTCTCCTTTTTTCAGTATAAAATTGTGAGATACGAACTAGCAATTTCAGATTTCTGAGAGATAAACTACCAATTTCCTTTTTTTTTTTTACACTCCCAGAGACTTCTGAGGCATCTGCAGGATTGCAGTTAGCTGTTCAGATTTGATTAATAACAGAGACACGATTAGCATGGGATGAATGATACCGGTGATTATAAATGAACAGTTTGGCCTCAGCATGCAAAGATATTTGACTGGCCAGTGATGAAGTGACCAATCACAACCAAGTAAATCAAGTCATGTTATCAAGTTTAAAATGTGTGTGTGTGTGCGAGAGTGCGTGTGTATGAGTGTGTGTTTGTACACCACAAATCTCAGCATGTTTCATATGTTCATATTTCCTCAGAGGCATGAACGTATGTTTAAATCTACACAACTATATAAAGAAATAAGAGCAGTTCAGTGTGACCGAAGTTGTTCTGCGCAGGCGGGTGTGTGTGTGTGTGTGTGTGTGTGTGTGTGTTAGCAGTGCTGCACTTATGCTGTTTGCACTCTTTAGGAGTGTTTGCAGCCAGCAGGTGTTGTGCTTTATGGGGGAGTTGGTGTGATGTTTTTTTTATCTTATTTCAGGCACAGAAACTGAAAGCCTTTAATAAATCCGTGTGAGTGCGAGAGATCTGACAGCTCTCGTGTGTCTCATGAGACCTCATATAAACACTCGATAAATGTGAGACTGGTAATATCTTAACTATTGGAAGCCGTTCAGGAAATAATACATGTGTGTTGTGTGAATATGGATTGGTCTAGTGGTTGAATGTATGGTTTGATGACAAACGCATTGGTTTATAATTCAATAGTATAATAATCAGACATATACAGTATATTGGTTTAGATACATCGGTCTGATCAAGTGTACATGGGTTTGCTCCTTTATACACTGGTTTGTTCAAGTAAACATTGGGCTCCTCAAATTTGCATTGGTTTCCACAACTATATTGATTTAGATATTGGTTTCCTGAACTATATATTGGTTTAAATACATTGGTTTCCTCAACTATACATTGGTTTAGATACATTGGTTTCCTCAACTATACATTGGTTTAGATACATTGGTTTCCTCAACTATATATTGGTTTAGATACATTGGTTCCCTCTACTATACATTGGTTTAGATACATTGGTTTCCTCAACTATATATTGGTTTAGATATATTGGTTTCCTCAACTATATATTGGTTTAGATACATTGGTTTCCTCAACTATATATTGGTTTAGATACATTGGTTTCCTCAACTATACATTGGTTTAGATACATTGGTTTCCTCAACTATACATTGGTTTAGATACATTGGTTTCCTCAACTATATATTGGTTTAGATACATTGGTTCCCTCTACTATACATTGGTTTAGATACATTGGTTTCCTCAACTATATATTGGTTTAGATACATTGGTTCCCTCTACTATACATTGGTTTAGAGACATTGGTTTCCTCAACTATATATTGGTTTAGATATATTGGTTTCCTCAACTATATATTGGTTTAGATACATTGGTTTCCTCAACTATATATTGGTTTAGATATATTGGTTTCCTCAACTATATATTGGTTTAGATACATTGGTTTCCTCAACTATATATTGGTTTAGATACATTGGTTTCCTCATCTATATACTGGTTTAGATACATTGGTTTCCTCAACTATATATTGGTTTAGATACATTGGTTTCCTCAACTATACATTGGTTTAGATACATTGGTTTCCTCAACTATACATTGGTTTAGATACATTGGTTTCCTCATCTATATACTGGTTTAGATACATTGGTTTCCTCAACTATATATTGGTTTAGATACATTGGTTTCCTCAACTATATATTGGTTTAGATACATTGGTTCCCTCTACTATACATTGGTTTAGAGACATTGGTTTCCTCAACTATATATTGGTTTTAGATACATTGGTTTCCTCAACTATATATTGGTTTAGATACATTGGTTCCCTCTACTATATACTGGTTTTAGATACATTGGTTTCCTCAACTATATATTGGTTTAGATACATTGGTTTCCTCAACTATATATTGGTTTAGATACATTGGTTTCCTCAACTATATATTGGTTTAGATACATTGGTTTCCTCAACTATATACTGGTTTAGATACATTGGTTTCCTCAACTATACATTGGTTTAGATACATTGGTTTCCTCATCTATATACTGGTTTAGATACATTGGTTTCCTCAACTATATATTGGTTTAGATACATTGGTTTCCTCAACTATACATTGGTTTAGATACATTGGTTTCCTCAACTATATATTGGTTTAGATATATTGGTTTCCTCAACTATATATTGGTTTAGATACATTGGTTTCCTCAACTATATATTGGTTTAGATACATTGGTTTCCTTTCCTATATATTGGTTTAGATATATTTGGTTTCCTCAACTATATATTGGTTTTAGATACATTGGTTTCCTCAACTATATATTGGTTTAGATACATTGGTTCCTCTACTATATATTGGTTTTAGATACATTGGTTTCCTCTCCTATATATTGGTTTAGATACATTGGTTTCCTCAACTATATATTGGTTTAGATACATTGGTTCCCTCTACTATACATTGGTTTAGATACATTGGTTTCCTCATCTATATACTGGTTTAGATACATTGGTTTCCTCAACTATATATTGGTTTAGATACATTGGTTTCCTCAACTATATATTGGTTTAGATATATTGGTTTCCTCAACTATATATTGGTTTAGATACATTGGTTTCCTCAACTATATATTGGTTTAGATACATTGGTTTCCTTTCCTATATATTGGTTTAGATATATTTGGTTTCCTCAACTATATATTGGTTTTAGATACATTGGTTTCCTCATCTATATACTGGTTTAGATACATTGGTTTCCTCTACTATACATTGGTTTAGATACATTGGTTTCCTCATCTATATACTGGTTTAGATACATTGGTTTCCTCAACTATATATTGGTTTAGATACATTGGTTTCCTCAACTATACATTGGTTTAGATACATTGGTTTCCTCAACTATATATTGGTTTAGATACATTGGTTTCCTCAACTATATATTGGTTTAGATACATTGGTTTCCTTTCCTATATATTGGTTTAGATATATTTGGTTTCCTCAACTATATATTGGTTTTAGATACATTGGTTTCCTCAACTATATATTGGTTTAGATACATTGGTTCCCTCTACTATATATTGGTTTTAGATACATTGGTTTCCTCTCCTATATATTGGTTTAGATACATTGGTTTCCTCAACTATATATTGGTTTTAGATACATTGGTTTCCTCAACTATATATTGGTTTAGATACATTGGTTTCCTCATCTATATACTGGTTTAGATACATTGGTTTCCTCAACTATATATTGGTTTAGATACATTGGTTTCCTCAACTATATATTGGTTTAGATACATTGGTTTCCTCTACTATACATTGGTTTAGATACATTGGTTTCCTCATCTATATACTGGTTTAGATACATTGGTTTCCTCAACTATATATTGGTTTAGATACATTGGTTTCCTCAACTATACATTGGTTTAGATACATTGGTTTCCTCAACTATATATTGGTTTAGATACATTGGTTTCCTCAACTATATATTGGTTTAGATACATTGGTTTCCTTTCCTATATATTGGTTTAGATATATTTGGTTTCCTCAACTATATATTGGTTTTAGATACATTGGTTTCCTCAACTATATATTGGTTTTGATACATTGGTTCCCTCTACTATATATTGGTTTTAGATACTTTGGTTTCCTCTCCTATATATTGGTTTAGATACATTGGTTTCCTCAACTATATATTGGTTTTAGATAAATTGGTTTCCTCAACTATATATTGGTTTTAGATACATTGGTTTCCTCAACTATATATTGGTTTTAGATAAATTGGTTTCCTCAACTATATATTGGTTTTAGATACATTGGTTTCCTAAACTATATATTGGTTTTAGATACATTGGTTTCCTCAACTATATATTGGTTTTAGATACATTGGTTTCCTCAACTATATATTGGTTTAGATACATTGGTTTCCTCAACTATATATTGGTTTTAGATACATTGGTTTCCTCAACTATATATTGGTTTAGATACATTGGTTCCCTCTACTATATATTGGTTTTAGATACATTGGTTTCCTCAACTATATACTGGTTTTAGATACATTGGTTTCCTCAACTATATATTGGTTTTAGATACATTGGTTTCCTCAACTATATACTGGTTTAGATACATTGGTTTCCTCAACTATACATTGGTTTTAGATACATTGGTTTCCTCAACTATGCATTGGTTTAGAGACATTGGTTTCCTCAACTATATATTTGTTTTAGATACATTGGTTTCCTCAACTATATATTGGTTTAGATACATTGGTTTCCTCAACTATATATTGGTTTAGATACATTGGTTTCCTCAACTATATATTGGTTTAGATACATTGGTTTCCTCAACTATATATTGGTTTTAGACTATGCACCGGGAGTGCCGACCATTTGTCCGGCTGATAAACTAGCAGAAGTGGATCCGGACGTGCTCTAAGTGCACTCGAGCCATGCGCTTTAGACCATGAGCTTAGGTCGTGAAAACAGGGACTTTATCTCACTGTAGATCTTTCTTCTGCTATGATGTTGTATGTGTATAAAGACACAGGCTGTTTCCTCTCTGACTTGTGTTTAGCGTTCATCTAAAAAAACAAACTCTGCAGGAATCCTTCATTTCTGTGGGAAACGAGCAGCCTTGCCTTTGCAATAACACACAGCTCTGATGGATCGATACTTTGAAAATCCCAAGAAAGTCGATAATTTGTGAGGAGGACCTATTTTGGAGCGAGAGGAACACAAAGAATCATTGCAGAGATAGTGTCATGTCAACCTTATCCAGCGGGAGTCGTGTGTGTGTGTGTGTGTGGGAGAGAGACAGAGAGAAAGACTGTGGTAAACAATCTTAAACCGGGCCTCTTCTGTTGGGAAAAACTCAACATGGTTCCTGGGAAATGGAGAGTTATTTTGTTGCTGGAGGCTAAAAATGAGAAGTAAAGCGAGGAGCATCTGCTGAATCATGAAAGGGAGACGCTAGGTTTTGTATTTTCTGTAAAGCTGTTTGGGGGTTTATGGGGTTTGAGGGCTGAGAAGAACTTGTGCGCAGTTGTCTTTGCTTTTGTAAAACTTCCTCTGACGACATGCTATTCTTAGGCCGAGTGTCCACCAAAGTGTTTATAGCCTGCTGAAAACACTAGACGCTCTGCTGAAGACGCTTAAGAGTGTTTTGGCAGCGCAGCGTTTTTTCCGTTGAGATTTCGTTGTTATGATACAGAATATCCGCAGCACAGTTTACTTGAAACTGATTTCGCAGGTAATTTGACTTTATATCTCGCAATTGCGACTTTATATCATGCAACTCAGAAAAGTCAGAATTACAAGATGTAAATTGTGAGATCTTACCCTTTTATTTTTTATTCTGTGGCAGAAACAAGCTTGCCTATAGCATATCTTAAGCCTCGTCTGTGAAACCGGCCTTATGTTCTATAAATGAAGACAGGGATATTGTTTTCTAGAGAACCATATAAAAATGCATTGGCCAGTTTTCAGTGATGCAGAAGAGCATTAGTTGTTGCTGAGTCAGTGCAGTGGTCTGATAGCAGTGTTAGTGAGGCGAATGCTGCATTAGCTTCAGTGGAGGACGTGACGTGTGTAAAGCGTGTTTGGGACGTTCCTCTCGCGCTCAGGTTTGACTGGCAGGTGTTCCCTCTAACCAGAGCAAATCGATGTGTTCAGCTCCACAGTGCTCTGCTTCACATCGCACAAATTACCTCTTCTCATCTGAAGGCATTAAAGCAACCTGCAACTGTCAGGAGATCCCTCAAAAGAGCGCGCTCCAGAGAGCAGAACGCAGACGGACACCAGCATGCAGATGTTTACACTGCTGTCAGCACACCTAACACAACACCAACACAACACCAACACAACACTAACACAACACCGACACAACACCTACACAATACTAACACAACACTGACACAACACCTACACAACACTAACACAACACCGACACAACACCAACACAACACTAACACAACACAGACACTGACACAACAGCAACACAACACCAATACTAACACAACACCGACACAACACAGACACAACACTAACATAACACAACACAGACACTGACACAACAGCGACACAACACCAACACAACACAGACACTGACACAACACCAAAACTAACACAACACCGACACAACACAGACACAACACAGACACAACACAGACACTGACACAACACCGATACAACACCAACACAACACAGACACAACACAGACACTGACTCAACAGCGACACAACACCAATACTAACACAACACTGACACAACACCTACACAACACTAACACAACACCGACACAACACCAACACAACACTAACACAACACCGACACAACACCAACACAACACTAACACAACACAGACACTGACACAACAGCAACACAACACCAATACTAACACAACACCGACACAACACAGACACAACACTAACATAACACAACACAGACACTGACACAACAGCGACACAACACCAACACAACACAGACACTGACACAACACCAAAAATAACACAACACCGACACAACACCAACACTAACACAACACCGACACAACACAGACACAACACAGACACTGACACAACACCGATACAACACCAACACAACACAGACACCGACACTACACCGACACAACACTAACACTAACACAACACCGACACAACACCGACACAACACAGACACAACACCAACACAACACCGATACAACACCAACACAGACACAACACCGACACAACACCGACACAACACAGACACAACACAGACACAACACCGACACAACACCAACACCAACACAACACCGATACAACACCAACACTAACACAACACCGACACAACACCGACACAACACAGACACAACACAGACACAACACCAACACTAACACAACACCGACACAACACAGACACAACACCAACACAACACCGATACAACACCAACACTAACACAACACCGACACAACACAGACACAACACCAACACCAACACAACACCGATACAACACCAACACTAACACAACACCGACACAACACCGACACAACACCGACACAACACAGACACAACACAGACACTGACACAACACCGACACAACACCAACACAACACAGACACAGACACCGACACTACACCGACACAACACTAACACCAACACAAAACTGACACAACACCAACACAACTCCAACACAACACCAACACAACACCAACACAACACCGACACAACACCAACACAACACCGACACAACACCAACACAACACAGACACAGACACCGACACTACACCGACACAACACTAACACCAACACAAAACTGACACAACACCAACACAACTCCAACACAACACCAACACAACACCAACACAACTCCAACACAACACCAACACAACACCAACACAACCCCGACACAACACCAACACAACACCGACACAACACCGACACAACACCGACCAACACAGACACAACACCAACACTACACCTACACAACACCAACACAACACCAACACAACACCGACACAACACTGACACAACACTAACACCAACACAAAACTGACACAACACCGACACAACTCCAACACAACACCAACACAACACCGACACAACACCGACCAACACAGACACAACACCAACACTACACCTACACAACACCAACACAACACCAACACAACACCGACACAACACTGACACAACACTAACACCAACACAAAACTGACACAACACCGACACAACTCCAACACAACACCAACACAACACCAACACAACACCGACACAACACCGACCAACACAGACACAACACCAACACTACACCTACACAACACCAACACAACACCAACACAACACCGACACAACACTGACACAACACTAACACCAACACAAAACTGACACAACACCGACACAACTCCAACACAACACCAACACAACACCAACACAACACCGACACAACACAGACACAACACCGACACCAACACAACACCGACACAACACCAACACCAACACAACACCGATACAACACCAACACTAACACAACACCGACACAACACCGACACAACACAGACACAACACAGACACAACACCAACACTAACACAACACCGACACAACACAGACACAACACCAACACAACACCGATACAACACCAACACTAACACAACACCGACACAACACCGACACAACACAGACACAACACCAACACCAACACAACACCGATACAACACCAACACTAACACAACACCGACACAACACCGACACAACACCGACACAACACAGACACAACACAGACACAACACAGACACTGACACAACACCGACACAACACCAACACAACACAGACACAGACACCGACACTACACCGACACAACACTAACACCAACACAAAACTGACACAACACCAACACAACTCCAACACAACACCAACACAACACCAACACAACCCCGACACAACACCAACACAACACCGACACAACACCGACACAACACCGACCAACACAGACACAACACCAACACTACACCTACACAACACCAACACAACACCAACACAACACCGACACAACACTGACACAACACTAACACCAACACAAAACTGACACAACACCGACACAACTCCAACACAACACCAACACAACACCAACACAACACCGACACAACACCGACCAACACAGACACAACACCAACACTACACCTACACAACACCAACACAACACCAACACAACACCGACACAACACTGACACAACACTAACACCAACACAAAACTGACACAACACCGACACAACTCCAACACAACACCAACACAACACCAACACAACACCGACACAACACCGACCAACACAGACACAACACCAACACTACACCTACACAACACCAACACAACACCAACACAACACCGACACAACACTGACACAACACTAACACCAACACAAAACTGACACAACACCGACACAACTCCAACACAACACCAACACAACACCAACACAACACCGACACAACACAGACACAACACCGACACCAACACAAAACTGACACAACACCAACACAACACTACACCGACACAACACTGACACAACACTGACACAACACCGACACAACTCCAACACAACACCAACACAACACCAACACAACACCGACACAACACAGACACAACACCAACACAGACACAACACCGACACAGACACTGACACAACACCAACACTACACCGACACAACACCAACACAATACCAACACAGACACGACACAGACACTGACACAACACCGACACAGACACTGACACAAGGCAAACACAACACCGACACAACACCAACAAGCTTGTTCTGGTGTCAAGCCAAAATACTATTTAAACAAAATTGTTTCGTTTATTTAGTTTTTCTATGTGGAGTATTATTTGCTTTAAGACAAACTAAGTGAAGAAAGAAAATATTTTTATTTTTTTGACACTGTGGATGGTAATGATGTTGTTGTGTGTTGCAGAGGTGGTCCAGCTCAGTCTAGCGGACGAGAAGCGTCTGAGCGTCACAACAGTGACCGTGGGCCTGAGCGCGGTGCTGTCCTGTGCCATCCAGGGCACCCTGAGGCCCCCCATCATCTGGAAGAGGAACGGCATCATCCTCAACTTCCTGGATCTAGAGGACATCAATGTGAGTGTCCAGGCCTTTAACTAAGCTACCTGCTATAACTCAATAAACTCCCCACTGGAAGGGTTTCAGGACAAGTACAGCGGATACAACTCGAGTCACGCATGCACAATAATCATCTACAAACTAGGTAGCCTGAATGCTACCGCTATGCTAGCCTGTCAGCTGGAAATGAGTGACGTAATTTAGGATGTTAGTTCGTTTGTAAACCTGCAATGAAAACACAAACACAAATACCAAAATAAACTAATGAAATCACAAAATCATGTGATATTAATTCTTGATCTGAATTAATAGCAATGTTAGGTTATAGTCACTAAAGGCATACCAGTCCTGCGCATCAATCGAATGAACAATGAAACCTAAAGGCGTGATGCCTGCACACTGTGACTAATCAAGCATACACAGACACACAGTCTGGAGACCAGGGATGATAATAAAACAAACCTGTATCCTAATAAGATTATAACATATATGAAATATAACATAAATACGCCTGCCTTTGGAATAAGGTGGTAAACGTAGACACTTATTTCCTCAAATACCCCAGAACATAATGATTACATCCATCACTTGATATATATATATATATATATATATATATATATATATATGAAGAGTTCAGATGCAAAAGCCTCTAAGTGCCATTTGAAATTTTCTTCTAAAATGATCATTTTTATCAAGCTTGTATATTTAAGTTCAGTGATCTCACTTAAATGGCAATGAAGATTACCTATTAATTGTTATTTAAGTGAAATTACTGAACTTAAATATACAAGCTTGATAAAAATGACCATTCTAGAAGAAAATTTCAAATGGCATTTAGAGGCTTTTGCATCTGAACTCTTCATATATATATATATATATATATATATATATATAAAGCTAAATGAACGAGTAAACCGGGGATGGGAAACATAGTTTTGGCCATCAGTTATGGTATAAAACAACATTTAAAAGCTGAGAGCACCAATAATGTGATGATTTCCAATAATCAGAGTAATATAAAGGCTTAATCTCAGTAAGAGGTCACCATTCTGATTATTCGCTAAGAATCAAGGTTATTTTAACCGGTAATATTCTCATAGTGCCCACCACTGATGATGACCAATATTTTTGACCAATATACCGCATTATATTCAACATTGTCAATATTAACTTTCTTCAGCACCCCTGAAATGCACAGTCAAAGTGAAATACATGCCATTAAAGTGTTTACATGCCTTTTTGTTGTAATTAAAATCAGGTTAAGATTAATCGCAATGTTACCTGTCAGATTTTAGGTACTGCAAGGCATAAGTAAACGACTCAAGATGCAACCAGACTAGACCGAAGTGCCGACATCTGAACACTGCAAAACAACTCGCGTAAAACAGGAGAGCGTTCGTCTCGTGCAAACTGGAAACAGAACCCTGACGATTACCCAAATCACACTATAATCCAGTCCCTCCAGGATTTCACGATTTTTTTTTTGTGATTTTTGCGATCAAAATGACTGATTTTGTGGTGGTAATTTCCAAAAATTTGTGAAAAAATTTGCGATTTATATATAACATTTACCATAATAGTATTCAGTCCTTCCAAAAATTTTGCGGAGTTTTTTTGTGATTGTTGCGGGCAAAAATTGATGGATTAGGCGGTAAACTACTGGCAGCTGTGGTTGCCAGCATCATACCGTAAATTTATGCAATTTTATGCGATGAAATTGCAGGAATTTGCAAAAATTGAGGGAACTTGCAAAAAGTTGCAGTTTGATGATAGGTTTGGCGTAGTTATGATGGCGCTCGAAGGCGTATTTATGCGGGTGTGTGAACGATGTTATTTTTGAAAATGGAGAAGGGGGAAATATTCGTTTTGCTTTGTGTAAACGTGGCCTCAGATTAAAAGGGAATGTTGTGGGACCGAGAAGAACACCTTCTCAAGGTGAGAAACCATGCCGAGTTTCTTTCCTGATGTGAAATGATTTCATCCTCCTGTTAATTGGGCAGCTGCTGCATATCTGATAATCACCCGGAGCACGAGGCTCAGTCGGGGCCGGTTGCATTGATTTTCACCAATTAATCAGAACGTTAGAGAATTGAAGCTCATGCCAAAACAAATTACAAATGTTAATGTTCATTATCAGGACACATGCTCTGCGTTCTGAGGCACACTTTCCGTTTGCAATTACGAAACATATTTGTGTTTCCTCCACTTCATTTTATCATGATGTAATTGTAAATAAGTTCTCAGGAGTCGTGCTGATTTCAAAAGACTGCAGGTTTGGAGAAGCGGACATGCTCGTAGTGTTTAATGAGCTGTGTCTCGCTTGTGTTTAGCTCACCTGGGTTCCTGACAGCATGGGGTTGTGTTTCTGCGCTCGCTCATTACAATACTCTAATTGCATGTTAATGAAGTGTTTGCTGAACGCTGCAACACTGACCCAGTCGACGGCGACGCGCGGGTCAACGAGGACCGGTGAAGAGTGCTGAACGAGAGGGACGCTGCGGAAGACGATTGTGTTCTTTACAGTATACACAGACAAACTAAAAATGATTCAGACACCAGATGGAATGTTTTATATTTTTTTACTAGTGTGATCAGGACACTATAGTTAATTGTGGAGAGCAAAATAAGGTCAACATATTTTACACAAATATTCTTCAAACAGTGACTACCAGTAAGAAATATCAACATTTGGGACCAAAAATGATTCCTCCACTTTGAGCTGATCATGTTTTCTGTAATTGCTCATGAATCATGAAGCTACGGAGGCGTATTGCATTCACTTGAAGAAAAAAAATCTAATCTGTTTTTCTGAATTAACAAGTTAATTATCTCAGAATTACGAGATAATTTTTCATGGAAAAAGTTTTTGCTCTGTTTTTCTCAATTACTGAGTTAATTTTTCATGAGAAAAAAAAATTGCTCTGTTTTTCTGAATTAATGAGTTAATTTTTCATGAGAAAAATAATTTTTGCTCTGTTTTTCTGAATTAATTAGTTAATTTTTCATGGAAAATTTTTTTTGCTCTGTTTTTCTGAATTAACGAGTTAATTTTTTATGAGAAAAAAAGTTTTTGCTCTGTTTTTCTGAATTAACGAGTTAATTTTTCATGGAAAATTTTTTTTGCTCTGTTTTTCTGAATTAAGGAGTTAATTTTTTATGAGAAAAAACGTTTTTGCTCTGTTTTCTGAATTAACAAGTTAATTTTTCATGAGAAAAACGTTTTTGCTCTGTTTTTCTGAATTAACGAGTTAATTTTTCATGAGAAAAACGTTTTCGCTCTGTTTTTCTGAATTAAGGAGTTAATTTTTCATGAGAAAAACGTTTTCGCTCTGTTTTTCTGAATTAAGGAGTTAATTTTTCATGAGAAAAACGTTTTCGCTCTGTTTTTCTGAATTAAGGAGTTAATTTTTCATGGAAAATTTTTTTTGCTCTTTTTTTTCTGAATTAACGAGTTAATTTTTTATGAGAAAAAAAGTTTTTGCTCTGTTTTTCTGAATTAACGAGTTAATTTTTCATGGAAAATTTTTTTGCTCTGTTTTTCTGAATTAAGGAGTTAATTTTTTATGAGAAAAAACGTTTTTGCTCTGTTTTCTGAATTAACAAGTTAATTTTTCATGAGAAAAACGTTTTTGCTCTGTTTTTCTGAATTAACGAGTTAATTTTTCATGAGAAAAACGTTTTCGCTCTGTTTTTCTGAATTAAGGAGTTAATTTTTCATGAGAAAAACGTTTTCGCTCTGTTTTTCTGAATTAAGGAGTTAATTTTTCATGGAAAATTTTTTTTGCTCTTTTTTTCTGAATTAACGAGTTAATTTTTCATGAGAAAAACTTTTTCGCTCTGTTTTTCTGAATTAAGGAGTTAATTTTTCATGGAAAAATTTTTTTGCTCTTTTTTTTCTGAATTAACGAGTTAATTTTTCATGAGAAAAAAATTGCTCTGTTTTTCTGAATTAATGAGTTAATTTTTCATGAGAAAAATAATTTTTGCTCTGTTTTTCTGAATTAATGAGTTAATTTTTCATGGAAAAATTTTTTTGCTCTGTTTTTCTGAATTAACGAGTTAATTTTTTATGAGAAAAAAAGTTTTTGCTCTGTTTTTCTGAATTAACGAGTTAATTTTTCATGGAAAATTTTTTTTGCTCTGTTTTTCTGAATTAACAAGTTAATTTTTCATGAGAAAAAACGTTTTTGCTCTGTTTTCTGAATTAACAAGTTAATTTTTCATGAGAAAAAACGTTTTTGCTCTGTTTTCTGAATTAACAAGTTAATTTTTCATGAGAAAAACGTTTTTGCTCTGTTTTTCTGAATTAACGAGTTAATTTTTCATGAGAAAAACGTTTTCGCTCTGTTTTTCTGAATTAAGGAGTTAATTTTTCATGGAAAAATTTTTTTGCTCTTTTTTTCTGAATTAACGAGTTAATTTTTTATGAGAAAAAAACGTTTTTGCTCTGTTTTCTGAATTAACAAGTTAATTTTTCATGAGAAAAACGTTTTTGCTCTGTTTTTCTGAATTAACGAGTTAATTTTTCATGAGAAAAACGTTTTCGCTCTGTTTTCTGAATTAAGGAGTTAATTTTTCATGAGAAAAACGTTTTCGCTCTGTTTTTCTGAATTAAGGAGTTAATTTTTCATGAGAAAAACGTTTTCGCTCTGTTTTTCTGAATTAAGGAGTTAATTTTTCATGGAACATTTTTTTTGCTCTTTTTTTTCTGAATTAACGAGTTAATTTTTTATGAGAAAAAAATTTTTTGCTCTGTTTTTCTGAATTAACGAGTTAATTTTTCATGGAAAATTTTTTTGGCTCTGTTTTTCTGAATTAAGGAGTTAATTTTTTATGAGAAAAAACGTTTTTGCTCTGTTTTCTGAATTAACAAGTTAATTTTTCATGAGAAAAACGTTTTTGCTCTGTTTTTCTGAATTAACGAGTTAATTTTTCATGAGAAAAACGTTTTCGCTCTGTTTTTCTGAATTAAGGAGTTAATTTTTCATGAGAAAAACGTTTTCGCTCTGTTTTTCTGAATTAAGGAGTTAATTTTTCATGAGAAAAACGTTTTCGCTCTGTTTTTCTGAATTAAGGAGTTAATTTTTCATGGAAAATTTTTTTTGCTCTTTTTTTTCTGAATTAAGGAGTTAATTTTTCATGAGAAACTTTTTCGCTCTGTTTTTCTGAATTAAGGAGTTAATTTTTCATGGAAAAATTTTTTTGCTCTTTTTTTCTGAATTAACGAGTTAATTTTTCATGAGAAAAAAATTGCTCTGATTTTCTGAATTAATGAGTTAATTTTTCATGAGAAAAATAATTTTTGCTCTGTTTTTCTGAATTAATGAGTTAATTTTTCATGGAAACATTTTTTTGCTCTGTTTTTCTGAATTAACGAGTTAATTTTTTATGAGAAAAAAAGTTTTTGCTCTGTTTTTCTGAATTAACGAGTTAATTTTTCATGGAAAATTTTTTTTGCTCTGTTTTTCTGAATTAACGAGTTAATTTTTTATGAGAAAAAACGTTTTTGCTCTGTTTTCTGAATTAACAAGTTAATTTTTCATGAGAAAAAACGTTTTTGCTCTGTTTTCTGAATTAACAAGTTAATTTTTCATGAGAAAAACGTTTTTGCTCTGTTTTTCTGAATTAACGAGTTAATTTTTCATGAGAAAAACGTTTTCGCTCTGTTTTTCTGAATTAAGGAGTTAATTTTTCATGGAAAAATTTTTTTGCTCTTTTTTTCTGAATTAACGAGTTAATTTTTCATGAGAAAAACGTTTTCGCTCTGTTTTTCTGAATTAAGGAGTTAATTTTTCATGAGAAAAACGTTTTCGCTCTGTTTTTCTGAATTAAGGAGTTAATTTTTCATGGAAAAATTTTTTTGCTCTTTTTTTTCTGAATTAACGAGTTAATTTTTCATGAGAAAAAAAGTTTTTGCTCTTAATTAACGTTAATTCAGAAAAACACAGCAAAAAAAAAAATCCATGAAAAATTAACTCGTTAATTCAGAAAAACAGAGCAGAACTTTTTTTTCTCATAAAACATTAACTCATCAATTCAGAAAAACAGAGCAAAAACGTTTTTTCTCATGAAAATTATCTCGTAATTCTGAGATAATTAACTTCAGAAAAACAGAGTAGATTTTTTTTCTTCAACTGAATGCAATACGCCTCCGCATGAAGCATTGCTTGGTCACTGGTTGAGCTAAACTGGTATTATCTAATTGTGTAGTTCAATTGAACAGATATTCAACATAATTCATGTGAGAGTCCAACAGAAGGACGGACAAAACCAGTCAAATATCCACTGAGTTCTGCTCATATTTTTTTAGCGTTTTCTAAACCATAGCGAATAAACTGTGTCTACATAAACTTTGGTTGTAAATACGTGATTGTCTTGCCCCTGATGTTCAGCATGTGTAACTGTGTTTGATTGTGAGGGCATTGATTGGGTCTGATTCCTCGGACGAAAAAGAAGAATTTATTCTACATGCTTCTCGCTGTTGAATGCTCTTTAAAATCACGTCGATTCCCTATGTTTCTGTCTGGGTTGGATCGTTTACAGTTCGTGTCAGTCCAGCTGATTTCAGTCAATTTGTCAGATAAATACCTCAACCAAGATCAGTGTTTTGTTCTTCCCTAATATTTAAAACATGTTCCGAATTTTTTAATGGTTTAATCAAACTTGTAGGGTCATAAAAACAAACATCCCTTCCAAACATCACTTTTGGCCTTTATTGTAATTGGGAACTGGAGTGGATGTAGAAGAGCAGCGGGCCCAGGACTGAACCCTGTGGTACACCGCTGGTTACGGCACAGCGTGAGGAGAGTGCCGCTTATGAGCTGATATCCAGGGGTGCGTTTCCCGTACAACGACGTAGTTCGCTGCTTGCACTACCATAGTACGATCGAAATAGTCGACTGTTTCCGGAAACCCACTGTCGCAAAGTATCGTTCAGCCACGTTGGTTTCGCACGTGGTGGAGTAATAACTACTTTTAATGAAACTGTTTGAGATCCAATTAACGGTAGAGTTTTTTTAATATAAATTACAAACATGTCATCTGAGGACTATTTCTGATTTTTCTCAGTTGTTTTGCTTTATTACCAGACTCAATATTTGGCTCGTTCTTACATAGTAGAGCACGTTCGCACATGCGCACTCTTCAAACACGTTACTTCAAATCTTTTGACAAACTAAAAGACGTAAATTACATTTGTATGTATTCTAAATAAAAGACACCGGTTGTACTGAATGTCAGCTTGCTTATTTTGCTCAAGATAAGGATTTATTGCGTCCAAATGTGGTGCTATATAGAAACTACGCCTCTAACCACAGGTCGAGAGCTGTCGTTCAAACCACACAACTTTGCGAATGTTCGTTGGAACGATGGTTTCCGGAAACACCGACTCGTTTAACTATGCTGATAACGCCGGAACTTAAGACCATATTTGGCTAACGATGCTTGAGAAGTTCACACAGTGCTACATTTCGATGTTGCATTTATTTATTTATTTTTTACTATTTATTAAAAGCATTAATTTACAGGTGAAACTAAAAAAAAAAATTAATATCATGCAAAAGTTCATTTATTTCAGTAATTCAACTTAAAGGCTGAAACTAATACATTATATAGACTCATTACAAGAGGCTCTTTTGACTTTCAGTTTGTTTTGATTTCTCACGTGTGTTTCCCTGTCAGTGTTTCCCGCCACAATCTGTTTCCATGGACACTAATCACCTTCCTCGCAGCTGCCTGTCGTTAATGTATCATCATCACTGTGTTTTTAAGTGCCTGTCTGCATTCAGTTCATTGTCCGTGTTTGACACGCTGTCTCACCTGTTTCTGTGCGTCCCGAGTCTCTGTGATTAAAGAAAGTGTTTACCACGTTCTTCGTCTGTCTTCTCTGAATCAACCCCTGAGATACTTCAAGCCTTTATTTGTTATAATTTTGATGATTATGGCTTATGAAAACCTTTTCACAATATTCTAATTTTGAATTTGGGGTTTTCATAAGCTCTAGGCAGATGCGTCTTGTACCTCTCAGAGAAAAAGGCATATTTAAATTTCAATGAATGTCTAATAAATCTTAATGTAGACTGAACAACCCAGACAACAACATAGACGGTGTCGGCTCAGATCCGGTGTTCTGACAATTCATGCTACCAGTCATGCGTATGTGCAGACTCCATTTTTTTACTTATTTTTATTTTTTATTTTTTACAAAAGGTACATTTTCCTGGCATAATGTATAATTTCCCTTTAAAAAAATGCTTACTATCATATAAATATTTGTACAGTCAGCCAGCTGAAAAGGAATAGATGAAAGTTTCAGTTACTATGAGGAAAGGTGCTTTGACGAGTCAAAGATGAATATTTTATGATAATATTTTACTTTTCACACCGTTTTAAAAATAAAAACAGTAGTCTACAGTAGCTACTCATAACTTAGAATTGTATTATAATTGTATTTCATACGACTTTAATCGGCATTCTGTGATCAATTCACGCTACGGTAGCATTTTTCGACAAGGCTGCAAAAATTGGCAGAACAACGGGCCACATGTGTGTATTCCCAACGCGTTCTCATCCCAAAGCGCCATATAGGACGCTTTTGCAAAAGCGTAAATATCCAACGCACATGGCACCCTTTAACGTCTAATGAGACGCTTCGGTTATGGTTAAGTTTAGGTATGGTGTAGGGTAAGGGTTCGACCACTAGGGGGCGCCTTCTGCCCAAATATATCTGCGTCCCATTTTACGTTAAAGGGTGCCATGTGCGTTGGATATTTACGCTTTTGCAAAAGCGTCCCATATGGCGCTTTGGGATGAGAACGGGCTCGTATTCCACGCATGGTTGTTGTCTTAGAAGTGTCCTGATTTTAATCTCAAATCATAACGTTTTTAATGCCATATATGTTTCTGAAATACACACATTTGAAGCAGTGAAGATGTTTTTCAGGGGATCCTGTGGGATGTGAATCTCCGCAACACAACACACCACTGACACAGGAGTAAATGAACTGCTGAGGGTTCAAACAGAAGACGCTCAAGCCAGTGTCATGACCTCAATCCAGCTGCGGTCTGTTGTGTGATCTGAAGCGTGCGAATGCAGCTCAGAAACATTTAGTAGAGGAAATTGCCAATAAAAAGCGTATCTAATGTTTTATTCGTTTAAACAGCTCCCTCAGTACCGCACCAGAGATAAATTGGCAGAGTTGTGAGACGAACACTCATCTCCGATTCCGAATCTAATGCCAGCTAAATTTCCCCAGTGTTAATTAGGCGTTTATTAACTGTAGTCGTGGTGCTGTTATTTCGGTTAAACCTCATCACGAGACATTGATTTAAAAATTTGAATGACAAACTCTTAATTACATTTCATCAGAAAGTGGCGGGCAACACAGTGATGGAATCCGTTACGCGGCACAATATCGGTGAAGTGTTATCGGTCACATAATCTATATTTAATAAAAAAAGTAATTCGTTTTTGTGGTTGGGTTTCCAAGAGCATCCGTGTCCTTGGAAGAGAGTCACTTCTGATCCTAAAACTTCAGCACTCGGAGGCAAACGAGTGTTTTTCCAGGAGCTGATCATCCATCTCGGTGGATTAGTGACGACCTCCTAAACAAACAAATCGCGGTTTTGTTCCCGAGCCCTATAAAGCTGCAGGTGTGTTAGGGTTTAAGAGCGAGATTTCGTGTCCTTAAATCATTTACCCTCGCCAAACTCGTATAACTACAAAACAGTTTAATGTTTTAATCCCCCTTGAGTCGGCCCAAAACCCCAGATGAGGGGACGCATCCTCACAAAACCACAACAGGCTTCATTAATCACGCTAATGCTGGCTATATTTTTAACCCTTACCATTTATCAGCCTGAGAGAGCATGACAGTGAGGAACAAACCCCTTCTCCCGCTCGCTCATGGGACGCCGCTGATTCATAGTCCATTCATCCCATGCCTTCCTGCTGTTTTATTCTCCGTCTCTTTATTCCCGTTCAACCAGGACTTTGGCGACGACGGCTCGCTCTACATTACGAAGGTGACTACGATTCACATGGGGAACTACAGCTGTCACGCGTACGGCTATGAGGATCTGTCCCAAACCCACGTGCTCCAGGTGAATGGTTAGTAGTAGACTCTTTCATATTTCACCTTTGCTTTTCATGAACGCTGTTTCGATGTCTGTCCACTTTACTTTATAGTCCTGTTCTCCCTATCTACATACTATGTACTAATTATAGTAATTACAGTAATTGGGTAAAAACCTAACCTTAACCCATGTAGTTGACTTACATTAACCAGTACTTTCTTATGTAAGTACACACAAGTGCACATTCTGTTAAGTGCATCCATAAATCACTGTAGTAATTACAAAAACAATCTAAAGGTTAAGCGTGGCGGTAATACAGTATGATGCACATTGCAATCCAGATTGATTTGAAAACACGTCTTTTCATGTGTTCATTTTCATCTTACATTGCGTTTACATCTCATCAGAAGAACAACGTTCCAGGACTTAGATTTTATGGTAGTGGCCGAAGGGTGATGTCCGACCTAGGAATTTATTTATTTTTCAAATGTTAAAAAAAAGAAATGTTGATTTTGTAAGCATATTTGCACATGGAGTCGATTGTTTCATTTGTGATAATAACGCACTGAAACATACCAAATTGTGCAGATCATTTTTGGTGGCCGGGCTGTCATAAAAATAAATTATGAATGCATAACTGATTATAGTAAAATAAAAGCTGTAGCTGCTTTTGTCAGATAAATACCTTAACCAAATTTTTTGATTAAATTTATTTGAGCCTTGTTTCTCCCGAGGTTTTTCTTCTCCATTCTGCCACCTGATGGAGTTTGGGTTCCTTGCCACTGTCGGGCTTAACTTGCTTAGTTTGGGCAACAATATTATTGATCTTCTGCATTAGCACCATTATATAAGAACTGAACTGAGCTGGACGATGACATCACGGTTTTCTCTTAAGCAGCGGTATAGATAAATTAACTAAATTAATAACTTTTTTACAACAGAAATGAACCATCACTGAACTTACTTAAGCTGGACTGTGACGCTATTCTCTTCTAGGTCTGCTGTACAACAGAAACAAACTCTGTTGCATTATTTTCCTGTTATCACTGTAAAGCTGCTTTGAAACAATCTGTATTAGCGACTTGACTATTTAAAATGTTTCGAAAATATAAAATATTTTTCTCATATTAGAAACAAAATATCCCCTCTGGACATCACTGTTGGCCTCTATTGGAGTGGATGGAGAAGAGCAGCGGGCCCAGGACTGAACCCTGTGGTACACCGCTGGTTACGGCACAGCGTGAGGAGAGTGTGGCTTACGAGCTGTTGTCCAGATAGGATGTAAAGCTGTAAAGTTTATATTGAAAAACCCAGAAGCATTCATGCAGCAATGATGGCTACAGAGAGTTTGGGAAACTAGCATATCATTTTAGAAAGAGAACCCTGCTTTAGTTACAGCAAGGAAAGAAAGTTTAGTGCCGTGGGTATGCCCTTTCGCCTTCAAAACTGCCTTAATTCTCCGTGGCATTGATTCAACAAGGTGCTGAAAGCATTCTTTAGAAATGTTGGCCCATATTGATAGGATCGCATCTTGCAGTTGATGGAGATTTGTGGGATCGAAGCTCCCGTTATACCACATCCCAAAGATGCTCTATTGGGTTGAGATCTGGTGACTGTGGCGGCCATTTTGGTACAGTCAACTCATTGACATGTTCAAGAAACCAGTTTGAAATGATTCCAGCTTTGAGACATGGTGCATTATCCTGCTGGAAGTAGCCATCAGAGGATGGGGACATGGTGGCCATAAAGGGATGGACATGGTCAGAAACAATGCTCAGGTAGGCCGTGGCGTTTAAACGATGCCCAATTGGCACTAAGGGGCCTAAAGTGTGCCAAGAAAACATCCCCCACACCATTACACCACCACCACCAGCCTGCGCAGTGGGAACAAGGCATGATGGATCCATGTTCTCATTCTGTTTACGCCAAATTCTGACTCTACCATCTGAATGTTCAACAGAAATCGAGACTCATCAGACCAGGCAACATTTTCCAGTCTTCAACTGTCCAGTTTTGATGAGCTCTTGAAAATTGTCGCCTCTTTCTCCTATTTGTAGTGGAGATGAGTGGTACCCGGTGGGGTCTTCTGCTGTTCAAGGTTGTGTGTGTTGTGTCTTTGCTGCATACCTCGGTTGTAACGAGTGGTTATTTCAGTCAAAGTTGCTCTTCTATCAGCTTGAATCAGTCGGCCCATTCTCCTCTGACCTCTCGCATCAACAAGGCGTTTTGGCCCACAGGACTGACCCATACTGGATGTTTTTCCCTTTTCACTCCATTCTTTGTAAACCCTAGAAATGGTTGTGCGTGAAAATCCCAGTAACTGAGCAGATTGTGAAATACTCAGACACCAACAACCATGCCACGCTCGAAATCGCTTAAATCCCCTTTCTTTCCCGTTCTGACGATGCCATTCAGGAGATTGTCTTGACCAGGACCACACCCCTAAATGCATTGAAGAAACTGCCATGTGATTGGTTGATTAGATAATTGCATTAATGAGAAATCGAACAGGCGTTCCTAATATCCTTAATCCTTCAATCGTGAGTGTTTATGAATTTGTAGCATTTCAAACCTTTTCTGAAATTGTGTTGATAAAGGAAATAGTTTAGGTTGTTCAAACCTTTAGGCATATTTTTTCACTCAGGGAGATGAAGGGATATAAACAAAACCTGTATTGAAACAAAGATAAAAATCCTTTAATATATTCGTGAGAGGCAAATACTGGGAGAATTTTCAATTAACGGGGACAATACATGTGATTGTTCGCGAGCTTGTTTTGTCAGTAGAGTCGCTCTAATTGAAGAGAGATACAGCTGAACGAGCAGCCTTGAGCGGGACGTGTTTGTTGCTCAATCCCCCCCCCAACCTCATCTCTCATTCGTATCATTAAATGACCATTTCTGAATAACACAAAGCAGGGAATCCAAAACAAAGCAATTGTTCTGGAATTGAATGACTTTCTCTTTTGTTTCACAGTCTCTTTTTTTATCTCTTTGTCCTTCTAGTGCCTCCAGTAATCCTGGTGTACCCGGAGACTCAGGCCCAGGAACCCGGTGTCGCTGCCAGCTTGCACTGCCATGCAGACGGTCTTCCAAACCCCAAACTCTCCTGGCTGAAGAACGGCCTGGACCTGCAGCCATACGCATCCAAGCAGATCTCTCTTCTCGGTACGACCCTCAGCCCTTCCTCTGGGGAATCAGATAAACACAGACGGGGAGATAAACAGACTGATGTGTAATGGGCGGCGTATGAAAAAAAATATTTGGTAACACTTTCTATGAAGACCATATAATGAATCATTTATACTTATTTATAAGTATTACTATTCTATATATATATATATATATTTATAAAGACTCAGTATGACCTTTTATATTATTTTTATAGTAAGTCATGCATTTGCTATTTCAATGTGCATGTTCATAATATACACTGATTTATAAAAGATCAAATAGACCCAAAAACACTTGTTTGCTGTACCAAATGGTTATCAATTATGTCTTTATGGCTAATGTTTGCATTAGAGGTCATGAATGCTCATTTTGATTTATGAATGGTTTTGCTTATAGCCGTTTGGAATTAAACATTAAAAAATAGTGTTGCAGTGTTTTGCTAAGATTAAAAATAGATTTTTTTTCAACTATTTGTATTTATAATTTATGTTTTTTTTAATTATTTTATTATTGTCCATTAGTTACATTAGTAACATTTAACTTAAAATTAGGGCTGTCAAACGATTAATCGTGATTAATCGCATCCAAAATAAAAGTTTGTGTGTACATAATATATGTGGGTGCACGGTGTAAAATTATTTTGTATATATATAAATACACACACATGCATATTTAAGAAAAAAATATCATTTATATATAAAATATTTATATATAATATAAGTATATATAAATCTATATACATGAAAATATTTCTTAAATATATACAAGCATGTGTGTATTTATATATATATATAATCATACACAGTGTACCCACATATATTATGTACACACAAACTTTTATTTTGGATGCGATTAATCGTTTGACAGCCCTACTTAAAATGTATGGGAACATCATTCGCTTTAGGAAAATTGCATTTTCATTTTACTTGATGATGCAATTAAAGAGGTTAGTAACTGTATTATTACTCACAATAGGTATTTATAAGAACACAACGTGGCTATTAATAACTATATATTGACTTATTTGACAGAAAAAGGTTATAATTACTAAAGTCATTGCAACTATAATATAATACCATTATAGCAATTCAGGTTGCATCTTTATAGATACATTAATTGAACGTTCTGACTGAATAATGAATACTTATGAATCAGTCTATAATGGATTATGAGCATGCACGTTGAAAAAGCAAATGCTTGAGTAAAAATAATCGATCGCACCGATCGCTGTTCTTATAATGCAATGAGTCTTTAAATACAGTAATATTTCTAGTCGTCGCTCGCGCGCTGTGGGAGTGAACCTGCGGATCCTGTAGGGCGATGATGATGATGATGATGATAAAAACAGTGCATGAAATGACGATGGCGGGCGCAGGCAAACGCTCTTCTGAAGAGGTGTGTGTTTCCAGCAGGAGTGCAGTATTGTTTACAGACTAGCCCTTATTAGAGCACTTTATTGGTCGAGTGCGGTCCATTACACCCTGTAATAGGCTGTTATTTGCATCAGATGTTTGTGCTGCTCAAGTCCTGGATAAAAAAGACGAGAGCTTCAAGGTCTCATTTCTCTCATTTATTTGTTTCAGCTCCATCGTTTTTCCAGCGGTTCTGGATATTTATTCGTTTTTTTAAGAGATTTAATATAACGCAGAATGTTAGTGGAAGTGGTGTAGTTTAGATGAGCATTTGTGTTTCTCTGGCCATTCATTATCCTCTTGTGTGTGTGTGTGTTTCTGTCTGCTTTCATTTCACTTGGTTTTCATGCTCACATTAATAATTTATTGTGTTCTTTTAAAGCTCTCCTGTTTCTGTTTGTGTCCACAGAAATATGTACAACATCGAGATAAAAGATCACTTTCACAGTATGACTGACGACAGGCCGAGCTCAGTGCGGACACACAGTGTGTCATTTTGTGTCGAATGAGTATGGAAAGATGGATAGACTTGTAACGAGTCGTGATTTAAACTCGTAGATAAAGCGAGGTCAACAATCACCTGGGGTTCGACTCGAGGAAAAGCTAACAATTATTAAATTGTTAAAATATGAATGAAAACAATCAAAATAAAACACTTCAACACTAAATAAAGATTAAATATGTGTTGCTAAATTATTGAAACATTAATGTAAGGTAATTCAAATATTTTAGATATTTTTAGGTTAACGAAACTAATATTGTTTTGGTGTGTTTTTCCGGTTACAGGCACTTTTTCCTTTTAGGAAATAAACTCCCATGTTTCATTTTGTTAACGAAGACTATGATGAAAAAGTGTGTTCATTTATATAATAAATAGTCTTTAATATATAGATGCGGTTGGGATATGAGTCGACATTCTCTTGATTTGTAAAAACAAACAAACTAAAATGAGAACAATCGTTGCGATTATAATATTTGTGCAAAATAATTGTGATTATTTGGGCTGTCAAACGATTAATCGCGATTAATCGCATCCAAAATAAAAGTTTACATAATATACAATATGTTGGTGCATGGTGTATAATTATTTTGTATACATATAAATACACACACATGCTTGTATATATTTAAGAAATATTTTCATGTGTATACTGTATATTTATATAATTTATATTATATATAAATATAAATATTTTATATATAAATAATTTTTTTTCTTAAATATACATGCATGTGTGTATTTATTTTTATATATATATGAAGAGTTCAGATGCAAAAGCCTCTAAATGCCATTTGAAATTTTCTTCTTTAATGATGATTTTTATGAAACTTGTATATTTAAGTTCAATAATTTCACTTAAATAACAATTAATAGGTAATTATCATTGCCATTTAAGTGAAATTACTGAACTTAAATATACAAGTTTGATAAAAATCATCATTAAAGAAGAAAATTTCAAATGGCATTTAGAGGCTTTTGCATCTGAACTCTTCATATATATATTAGGGCTGTGCAAAAATTAATTGCGATTAATCGCATCCAAAATCAAAGTCTGTGTTTACATAATATATTTGTGTGTGCTGTATATAATTATTTTGTATATATAAATACACACACATGCATGTATATATTTAAGAAAATGTGTTATTCATATATAAAATATTTATATAATATAGATTATGTATTTATAAATATATACAGAATTTAAGCGCAAATAATTCTTAAATATATACATGCATGGCATGCATAGGTATTTATTTGTAGAAAATAATTATATACAGCACACACAAATATATTATGTAAACACAGACTTTTATTTTGGATGCGATTAATCACAATTAACTTTTGCACAGCCCTAATATATATATATATATATATACAAAATAATTACACAAAGCGCACCCACATATATTATGTAAACACAAACACTTTTATTTTGGATGCGATTAATCGCGATTAATCACTTGACAGCCCGAGTGATTATCAATTTAACCATTATGAACCATGACGAAAATGTGACTAAAGTCTGACTAAACAAAAACAGGACAAGGTTGACTAAATAACTATGATAAAATCTAAAAATTACATTTCACACATGCGATTAAACTGCATTAAACTGTGAGTTGATCAACACATCTCACTGGCCATATCTCTGACATCATATATTGTAGTCAATAGCATTAGTGGGGGAAATTATATTTTTCACATTTCTAATATTCACTTTTTGTGCATAATAAATAGAGATATTCACCTTGACTGTTGTTTTCATCACAGATCACGCCTCATATTTCATCATTCGGTTTAGCTGTAAATCTTGTCTTAGCATTCAGTGCACAAGTCAATGTAACATTACTTTTGTGAGATTGAATTGAATATGAATATATACTGTATGAGAGAGAATGCATATCCTGAATATGCGGACTTGGAAATGGTGGCAATTTCTTTTGTCTTGTGGAGTTGAAATGCCCCTGCGGTGTGACAAATGAATGTTTTAAAGGCTCTGAATTAATATGAGCTCACAAATACAGCATGCATAATAATTCTATGCAAAAGGCTAATTATAATTTCATGTCTATAATCCACTTGCAGTACATTTGATGTGGAAATATGACGAGTTTGAATGGAGTCTGTGATTGGAGGATAGATAGGAGGAGATCAATAGAAGGACAGGAAAGTGGAGTGCTAGAGATGAGAGAATAAAGGTGAAGTGAGGAGAGAGAGAGAGAGAGAGAGAACTCCGCTGCATGTGTGTGTGTGTGTGATCTTTGGCACATGAAAGCGCTCGAGTGACACACACACACAGCGTTCAGAGATGCTTGTGTTGTGATCAAGACAGCATCTGAGACGCGCTGAACTTCGAGAGCGGTCGTCCTGAGGTGTCACACACACACACACAACATCAGCCATTCTCAGTTTACAAGCACCGCTTTGATTTGGAGATTGTGTGTGTTCCTCCATAAAGCAGCGTTATTATCGTCATGCTCATTATTACTTCAAACGCTGAATCTTTTGGTGCCCGAATCCCACACTCTAAAAAATGCTGGGTTGTTTTAACCCAACTTTGGGTCAAATATGGACTAACCCAGCCGTTGGGTTAAATTTTTACATTACATTTTTAACCCAACATTTCGGGTTTGTCCATATTTGACCCAAAATTGGGTTAAAACAACCCAGCATTTTTTAGAGTGCAGCGTCGTCGGGGGATGAAGTGATGGATGATGTCATGAAGGTGATGTCGCCTGTGTTCGCAGGTGCAGAGGTGTGTGTGTGTGGTTTGAGTGGACACTTATGTGCGTCCCATCACGACTGAGACACAGCAATCCTACAACCGAAATGTTGTCAGAGACCCTGAAGAATTATTCATTCATGAAATCCATTTGGTAATGGGAGTCATTTGCTATGCTTTTATAACTGAATTTAATTAGCATCAAAGCGCAATAAGAATAAAAGCGGATCACCATCAAAGTAACATCATGAACTGTAGCATCTTGTGTGTGTGTGTGTGTGTGAGAGAGAGAGAGAGCTCAAAAATATGCCAACAAGCCTTCAAATCTCACACAGCACAAAGTAAAAACTGTGATCCCACTTTATATGTGCACTCTTAGAAAAAAAGGTTCATTAAATGAATGCGCTTTAAAAAAAATGGGGCAACAGATCAATTTAACAAATTAGAATTGAGTAATAATTATTCAAATTAATTCCTTAAAAGTGCCATTATGGTGATTGGTGTTTGCTTTAGGTTTCTCCTTCAGCGATTCGGCTTGTTAACATCAGGAGTCTTCAATGTTGGCAATATAAAATAAACAGTTCCTAATTCATCTTTGACGTCTGTCTGTTATTCAGATATTTTTTGGTGTAAACTTTACTCATTTTAAATGGTTAACTTTTAAGGAATAATTTGATTAATTATTACTCAATTCTAATTTGTTCAATTTAATTAATAATATTGCTTGTTGCCGCAATTTTATTGATTAGATAAAGCATATTTATTTTTACAGTGTATATATGAAGCATAGAGTTCTTTACTCAATTCTAAAGAACCTTTTATGCTAAAAAAGATTCTATAATGACAAGAACGAAGCCTTTCGCTTCCGGCACAAAGGCTCTTTATAGGCTATTATTCGTTCATATATTACATTATTCTGCAACATTTTGTAGTTGTAATTAAATTATTGTTTATTAAACTGTTAATATCACATGCTGATTTTTAGAGAAGAAAAACTGAAATGGCACTCTTCGTGTGATATTGATTAACTACATAAAATGATATAAATATATACATTTTCAAAATTTTGTATTTTTAAAAAAAAAAATAAGTATTTTTAAAAAAGACTTCCCTTGATCTGAGCGGTACAAGATTTGGCTACTTTTCCTAAGTTTGCCTCCTGAACACACACATTTTTTTTGACTCAATTCTACAATGTTAATTGGGTGAAAAAAACTCCTTAATCTTGTATTTGGGTCATCCATAGAAATGAATGGGAAAAACTGTAATTTAGAGCCTTACAAAATAAGACAGCAGGCGACAGCAAAGTAACTTCATCTTTAGGTTTAGCTCTAAGAAATTATTGGAATGATATTTTAATGTAGTCAAAAAAAAAATAAAAATAAGCATAATTTACATAAAAAATAGGGTACTTTATTAAGTAAATAAATTCAAAAATACCCCCAAAATAAAAAAAAACACCACAAAACTTTATCGAAGACAGTGATATAACATTTATAATAATTAAAAATTAGGATCACATCTGTGCCCACATTTGTCCACAATTACAGGATTAAGGGCTATAAAGTGAATACGGTTTGAGGGCTACACGGTTGTGGTGGATTGTTTCTTAAAGTTCATTTGATAATCCTCATCCTGTGCCACGCATCATTCTCATCTGTTTATTCAGCAGTTTTACATCTTACTTTGGCTAAATTTAGATGCCACCACATGAAACACATTTTTAGGTTACTTGACAAAAGAAACCTAATTTAAAAGAAAAAGTTCAAGTCATGGCAACTTTACCTTTTGGTCATTTTTGAAAGAAACATTTCTGCTGAAAAACAAACAGTCAATAAATCCCAGTATTGGGCTTTATAACTGGGCGCAGTATTAGCAGCACCACAGGGAAGCCTTTATGGGCTTGAGGAATCCTTCACCCAAAGCTCTGCCAATGAAAAATGTTATTGGTGGACCGTACGAACAAACACTTCAAAGTTACTTTTGAGATTTATGTTATTGCCCTGTAGGTGCTTGTTGATTTTGTTGGAGGTGCTTTTTCTTTGGTGTGTGTGTGTGTGTGTGTGTGTTTACTAGGGATGTGCCCGAAGCCAAAAACCTTATTCAGAAAGGCACGGATAATGGCTTTAAATTGAATAATGAATTCTAGCGAATAATAGGAAGACATACTCACTCTTCCCGTTTGCTGGATAACAGCTGAGCCAGGCGTTCATAGCACAATATTTTACATAATCCTGTAAAATCACTAAAGTGAATGAGTGCAAACTGAATTTTTTTCTGAATTGGCCATCTCTGTGTGTCAGAGCCTGCCAGAGTAATATTAATTAAAACACCACTTCATACACATTTACAACTATATGTCTATTTAACCCTCAGGTGCTCTTTGGTCAAGACTGAAACATTTTCTGTTTTGAAATTTCTAAAAATCACAGCTTCATCGGAATGTTACAAAACTTGGTGACTTTTATGGCATTATGTATGTGAATACAAAAAAAAAAAAAAAATGAAGTCATGATCCGAGCAGGCTAAGTGGTCTTAAAAAAATAGTCACACTTGTGGTTTTTGGTCAAAAATGACCCCTTTAGGAAATTAATGCGAAATTGACAAAAACACAAAACTTCAAAAAAAAAATTTATTTTTTTAAAAAAAAATTTTTAAATAAAAAATAATTTTTGAGATTGTTTCAACTATATATTCAAATCCACCAAAAAAAAAAAAAAAAAAAAAAAAAATGCTTCTCCACGAGCTGTACATGCCATTTAGGGGTTACACCATGATTCTACGCTTTTTCTCTATACTGTAACCAGATGGTGCTAATTTTCTTCAAAAAATATTTTTTTTCTGAAGGTCTAGACTCTATATTAAACTAAAAATCTGCATGAATAATTTTTTGAAAAAAATAATATATATAGAAATATATATATATATATTTCCATGGCAAAAATAGACCATAAATATTGCATAAATATTAATAAATTCAATCAAAATACTAAATTACGAAGAATAAATAGTATAGAACAAAAATAAATTGCATTGGTTTTACTAGGATGGAGGAAATTTCATTTTTAGGTGTTCGGTCACTTTTGACCGGGAAGATAACAAGTGTGACTCTGAAACGAAGAGCACCTGAGGGTTAAACTGACTCTGCTGCACACTCCTAGTGTTAACCCTAACAATCCAGCATGAGTCCTGTGTTGGTCCAGGCTGGTTTATGCTGGTTAGAGCCGGTCTAGCTGGACCAGCATCCCGGACAGGACCATGCTGGATGTTTGAGCAGGGAAGAGATGGGGAATATAGGATGCACTGGCTCATCTAACTCTGTGTTGTGTTTTTTCAGCGAATGGCAGTGAGCTTCACATCGGGAGTGTGCGTTACGAAGACACTGGGGCTTACACATGCATCGCCAGAAACGAGGTCGGCGTGGATGAAGACATCTCATCTCTGTTTGTGGAGGATTCGGCGCGTAAGACACGTGAGTGATGATGTAGAATCTGTTCTGTACACTAAAAAAGGTCATATTTAAGGCGAACAGGGTATTAGCAGATATCACCATCAAACTTTCCCAGTTGATTACATACATTAAGATTAGAAAAAAATGTTTCAAGTTTTCTGTAATTTAATGTTTAAATATGCAAATTATGCATTATCTAATTGAAGTGTTCCGGCTGACCTTATTTATTCAGCCTAACAATCATTTAACTGATAGTCAGTGTTAGGTCTAACTAATTACTAAGTAATTAGTTACTGTAATTTAATTACATTTCCCTTGAAAATGTAAAGTAAGGGATTACTCTTAATTTATCTGTAATTTAATTACAGTTACTTCTGATGTAATTGAGGTAAATAATCAATCCGATCTCACAGCGATTCGCATGCATTTTATGAGGTGTCTAAATATTACGACCGCACTCGTACACTGTAAAAAATATTTTCAAGATTTGTTATTACAACATATTTTCTTTTGTCAAATCAACTTTATAATAATTTATTTAGTTGAGATAACTTATTATTTTGAGTTTCTGATGATTAAATTAATCTCCTTCATTGTATTAACTCACTTTTTCCAGTTCAATGAACTTAAAATTTTAAGGCAACCAGGTTACTTACTTTTTTAAGTTAAACCATCAATATTTTTTACAGTGTACAAATTCGTATGAATTATTGTAAAATATGTGCAAAAAGTGAGAAATGTCATGAGATCAGACATAAAACAATAGTGGGTTTAACATCAAAATGTATTGTCTGATGCTAAAAAGTATGTTTTTATAATGTAACCTTCTCCACCTTGGTCAGTTTAAGGATAATTCATGCAATTTTATAGTATTTATTTGAAAGAATTAAAACAGATTCATGTCTATCCTTGTATTATTCAGCTGGATGAGATTGATATGGGATTTTGAAAGTAATTAGTAATTAAAAGTAATTAAATACTTTTTAGAGAGAGTAATTAGTACAGTAATCTAATTACACTGTTGAAGAGGTAATTAGTAACTAGTAATTAATTACTTTTTTAGAGTAACTTACCCAACACTGCTGATAGATTGTTAAGTTTACGCTAGGTTAAAGAGTCTAGAGTGTGTTTGCTTCCTTAACAATGCTAGAAGTGAGTAAATGACACATTTTTTCATTTTGGGGTGAACTATCCCTTTAAATCAGGGAGAAAAAGCTCTTTATAGTGACATCTGCAGGTTACAGTCACTCACTAGTGTTTTTGTTGTGATGATCTATACTGTATTTGGGAGAATGGCATGTTGTTGGCTCAGATTGTAAACTCTTGCACACTATCGTATGGGTTGCTGGTTCAGTCATTATCCTGGGAAGGGTTTACACATGTAATGAAGTCACCAATGCGGGAAGGACAGTTTGTCATTAATACGGTTTTAATGGTCGTACAGATGTGAACAACCCTGTGGTGTTCATAAGCCAAGCCCTGTTTCTAAAGTTATAGACATTTTCTGGACTGTTAAATTTACAGTGTTCAATTACAGTGAAATGAAGGTCTGTAGATCTGATTATGTCAGTAAATGGCCTTAGTGGAGCAATACAATACAACCTTAACCCGACATTATTACCGAAGGGGTGTAAATCATGCATCAGTGCCTTATTTCTTTATGATAGTAGTACGTGTCAGTAAGACTTGCATCAGCATCAGATAAAACTAGAAGGAATAAAAGTAGTGTTTTCTGTCCATGAGCTCCATCAGAGTGTTATAATAAAATGTCCATCCGTCATATTTTCTGTAACACAATGTCTTTGTTGAATATAAAGGGCCTCATAAAAGACAGGTGACGAGTCCCATGCGAAGAGGACAAAGGCTGGTTATTTTTGCATTCAAATCATCTCGGATAAGACCTTTGAATAAGCCTTTTATATGTTAACCCTCGTGTTTGGGAGCGGAGAGACCTCAAGGCCAATTTAATATCTCGAAAAATGAAGCAGGATGATATTTCATGAGGTTATGAAAATAAAGTGTAAAGTTTCACTTTTAATATTTCAGGATCACCAACCACCTGACTGTTTAATGTAATGTTAACCCATAAAGCGATGGTGCTTTCTTAAGTTTGATCATTAATCTGCTATGTCATGTTTATGACAGGTTGTGTTGTCTTAGTAATGTCATGTTGTCATGACAACGACACTGACAGGTTATGATGTATTGGTTTATGTCAAGGTGTCATGACAAAGACATCTCAAACAATGTCATATTTGCATTCAAAATGTCATAATTGTCTTATGCACACCCCTTCAAGTCTTCAAGTAAAGTGTGACGGAGGAATCTCAGAGATTGAAATGAAGTTCCTGTAATCCAGCAGCACATTTCCACCTTCAGGGCCTTTATTAGCAGATCTGTTGGTAGTCCAGGGGATCTTATTAATGTAAATCACTATCATTGCGTTCCTCACGCACTAACTCTGCTCTGTGTTTCCTCATGCTGTCCATCCAGTGGCCAACATTCTCTGGAGGGAGGAAGGTAAATACACGTCTGATTATATGTCTGATTAATGTATTTTATTGAAGAAAAAAAAAACATTTTGAGAAACTGTGATTGAATAAGTTCTTATTGAAATGAACAAATCCTGGCATATCTGAAACATGTATTACTGTGTCGTAACAGCATAAAGTTAAAGGAGTAGTTCACTTTTTTTTAAAAAAAAACTTTTGCTGATAATTTACTCACCCCTGTGTCATCCAAGATGTCCATGTCTTTCTTTCTTCAGTCGAAAAGAAATGAAGGTTTTTGATGAAAACATTCCAGGATTTTCTCCATATAATGGACTTCAATGGGGTCCAAATGGTTCAAGGTCCAAAAGACAGTTTCAGTGCAAACTGTTCAAAGGACTTTAAACGACACCAGATGATGAATAAGGGTCTTATCAAGCGAAACGAGCGCTCGTTTAATAAAAAAATAAGAGAGTTTAAGTTTTATAAGCTCAAATGCTCGCCTTGCTCTGTTCTGTGATGAGCGTTCGTGACTCTCCTGTTCGAACTCGTTCATCAAAATGAACAAGTCAATTCGTTCGTTTCGTTCATTGAATCAACCAATTGATTCGGGAAAAGATTAGTTTATTTTGATGAACGAGTTCGAACAGGAGAGTCACGAACGCTCATCACAGAACAGAGCAAGGCGAGCATTTGAGCTTATAAAACTTAAACTTTGTTATTTATTTATTAAATGAGCGCTCGTTTCGCTAGATAAGACCCTTATTCATCGTCTCTATGTCGTCCTTAAACCTCTATGTGTTTATTTGTTCTGCTGAACACAAAGGAAGATATTTGGAAGAATGTTTTAATCAAACAGATCTCATTCCCCATTGACGTCAATGGGGAATGAGATCTGTTTGATTAAAACATTCTTCCAAATATCTTCCTTTGTGTTCAGCAGAACAAATAAACACATAAAGGTTTTGGAAGAACTGAGGGTGAGTAAATACTGACAGAATTTTCATTTTTGGGTGAACTAACCCTTTAATATCATTACTATGGGTGTCACAATAAAAATGCAACAATATGGATCGATGATAGTGACGATATGTACTGTGGATTCAAGTTTACAGTGTTTTAGTGTTATAATGTTGAATTTAATGTATAATAATGCAATGGGGGACTATTTGTGTCCTGATAATGCCAGATGTCTGATGTTACCAGTAAAAGTGTCCTCCATTATATTAAATATGTCTAGTCAGTGACAGAGATCATCATATTCATCTACAATAATTCAGTATTTTCAGCTTCAGAATCATGAATATTGTTATTCTGGTGTCTCTATTGTCTGTGCTGTCTTGGAATATTACAATAATATGTAATCGTGACATGAGGGGATCGCTACACTAGTCATTACCATGAAGCGATGAGCTACTCATGATCTCTTATCCGATCCTGCCACGGCAAAGGGCGTTTCTCTCTGTGTGTGTGTGTGTGTGTGTGTCGTACCTGGCCATAGTGCAGAGAACACAAATGAGAGCAATTTGAGACTTCAGCTTGCCTTCTCATTGGAAAAAAACAACACTAATCTGTCCTTACAGTGTCTCAATCTGTGTAAGTCAGAGATTTCATTCCTGCTAATAACCTGAGCATCGATCCACAACTTACATTTTATGTCAATAATTGACTCATTTGAATGAAAGCTTGTTTTCGCCACAGAATAAAAAATAAAAAAGATAATTCTGACTTTTTTCCATATTAGCCAGTGTTCAGAATGACCCAGGGTTAACTACTACAAGTGTGGAAAGCCCTAATGTGTCACGTTCATCCAGTGTGTGTGTGTGTGTGTCTCCAGCTCCAGTCATTAGGATACTGAACGTTTCACACAGAGTTGTCAATGTAAACGTGATGGATGAAGCGTCTATAATAATAAATACCTATTAAAGGGATAGTTCACCAAAAAAAAAAAATCATCATTTACATGGCCGTTAATAATAAATTCTATGTTGGATCAAATAAATTATTTCTTTCTAAAGCTACTTTTTATTTTTTTCTATTTGATGCTTTCCTCATTTAACTGTATAAAATGACTTTTGCACTATATTTTAGTTTGATAATGTGTTTTTTTTAATTAATATTTTGTATTTTCAGGGTATTTTTTTATATACTAAATTGTATTTACGCTGTTTTTATAATACATTTATTCACTTTTTGAGCATAGACCTGAAAATGTAATGTCCAACTTAAACTGTCATAAATCTTGAATGCTTTAGAGCGACAGACAGAAGTTTTGTGTGAAAAAAAGTTTAAAAAGTGAACTTAAAAAAGTATGTGTTTTTTTTTTTTTATGAAATATTATGAAATTTTTATATGTACTCTAAAAAATGCTAGGTTGTTTTAACCCAATTTTGGTTCAAATATGGACAAACCCAGCCATTGGGTTACATTTTTAAATGACATTTTTAACCCAATGTTTGAGTTTGTCCATATTTGACCCAAAAACATTTTTGTTGTACTATAAAACTGCTAGAAAACCGAAGCCATAAATCTAAGCGAGTTTTGTTCCGAATCCGAGGTTGATATCTCAGAAAATGTATGTTTTTGACAATAGTGTGACTATTTTTAACAGGAACATTTAACCTTTTCAAATCATGTCCATGATTTTGTGTGTGTGTGTGTGTGTGTGTTTTCACACAGCAAGTGCTAAAACCTTTACCAAGTTTCGTACCATTCCAGTGAAGTAAACAATTGTAAAAAAGCTCAACACAAGAGGGTTAAGACTGCAGTAGCACGACAGTCCTCGAGATGAGCGCTAACACTGGTCAGACGCAGCATAACCCTGTGTGTTTTTACACCTTCTGCTTTCTGAGAGCATCACGTGAACACACACTCATTAGCAGCTGGTGTGTTCTGCCCGGTGACAGACCTGCAAATGCACTTTCTGCTGTCTAACCGTGTGACAGCCAGATTGTTAGGAATGGTGTTGTTTTCTCTTAGAAGACGAGTAATGGTGTGTGTGTGTGTGTGTGTGTGTGTGTGTGATCAATGCACCTGTGTGTTGTTGAAGGGCTCAGTGTGGGGAACATGTTCTACATATTCTCCAGCGAAGGGATCATTATACTGCAGCCTGGCAACTGTGAGATCCGCAGACGCATCGCGCGGACAGAGAGGATTCTGGGTAGTGATGTAAGTCCTGGCCTCAAAACAATGGGAAGAAATAAGAATTAAGTATTTTGCGTAGTTCACTTAAAAAGATCATTCACTCTCCCACACGTCATCCGAGATGTTCATGTCTTTCTTTCTTCAGTGGAAAAGATTTAAAGGTTTTTGAGGAACACATTTCATTTGTGGTAAAAAAAAATATATTAATTTTTATTTTGTTTATAAAATAAGCACAGATCAGACTCTTATTCCTGTCGAGACTTTGAAACTCACATCTGACCTTCGACCCGTTGGACCCCATTGAAGACACTATATGGAGAAACATCCTGGAGTGTGTTCCTCACAAACCTTCATTTCCAGACGTGAACATCTCGGATGACGTGGAGGAGAGTGAATGATCAAAATATTCCTATAATGCAAACATGTGTGTGTCCATATGTCCCTGCAGGACGAGCTGTGTCCCAGAAGCGTGGGCGTCTCGCCACATGAGTGTGTGTGGGCGTCCGCGGTCAGCGTGAGGGAGAAGTACGTGTACGTGACCCAGCCGCTCCACAACAGACTCCTGCTGATCGACACACAGGCGCAGAGAGTCGTGCAGGTGCGTATCAGGCTTTCCCATCTCTCAACCCAGATCCGACCCAGATCTCTGTGTTCCTCACTGCATGATAAAGCCGAGGATACAACTATTGCCCCGTTTACACGAAGAGAAGACGCAGATATTTCCCGGCGGTTTGGCCTCTCATTTACACGAAAACCCCGTTTTTATCACAGAAACCGATTTTATCACAATTATTTATAAAAAGATTTCTGATAACGCCGGCTTTGTGTGGCCGTGTCGACTGAGAGAAACGGGGCTGCGTCCGAAATCACGTACTATGTGAGTAGGTATCGTACGTTCTATATAGTAAGAATTTTGCTAGTATAAATGAGTCCGGACGTACTACATGCGCCATGATGTTATCGCGTGACATACCAACCCGATCTCACGACCAAATCGTACGAATTCGACGAGTGATTGAAAAGTGTCTAATTCGTAACAATTCATACGACCTCACTCGCACGAATTAGTACGATTTTGCTAAATCGTACATATTTTACGAATTGGCCAATTCGTATGAATTTCTACAAATGACCTACCCCTGACCCCGCCCCTAAACCTACCCATCACATGGGTTTAGACAAATCGTACGAGTGAGGTCGTACGGATTAGTACGAATTAGACACTTTTTAATCATTCGTCGAATTCGTACGGATTGGTCTTGAATAGGGTTGGGTATCGTTTGAATTTGAACGATTCTGATTCCGATTCCTTGTTTCGATTCCGGTTCCTAACGATTCTCGATTCCGATTCTTTTAAGAGGCGGGGTCAAAAAAGTTTAGCTAACCTTGCTAACCAACGGCCTTTCTGAAGGAAATACTCCTTCTGTAAAAATACTCCTTTTGTCACAAATTTAGCATTATAGATTTCGTTATTTTTAGAAAAGTGAAGCCACACTTTGGATCGCCGACGTAAGCTACTCATGTTCGACTCGCGTGGTTATGCCAACACTTCCGGTAAACGCTTCTTCGTTGGTGTTGTTCAGCGGTTTCTTCTTCCGCTCGGCGGACTGTGAATATCGAAACTAGGAATCGAAATTTTAACTTTTGAACGATTTCGGGAAAAACGAAAAGTTAGTCTCGGTTCCAATCGATACTCGATTCTCGATACCCAACCCTAGTCTTGAATAGAGTAGGACATACGCTGTCATAACAGACGTAACATCGCGCTGTTTTTAGTTCTGCTTCCTGTTTTCATCTGTTTTTACGTGGTCCGAGCCGACAATCAAGAGGAGGCGTCGGTCAGCTGATCGCTGATTATGTATTTTGCGGAATTTCACAAATAACATTTATTTACCTAATAAATTTTACCTCATAAAACACACACACAACCCCTATGAACAATGACGATGTTGATTTTTGGCAAGGAAGAAGCCATTTATTTGCTTGTGATATTACCATCGATAAATAAACATGAATGAATCAATAGAGATACGCATGTGTGTCTGTGTTTATCTGCTAACGTTACAGCCGCGTCTCCGGTTTCCGCCATTTTCAAATATATAATGACAACAACTCCTCTCCCGTGGCATCATGGGATTGTAAAGTGTCCATCGCATGCGCACTTCAGAATCTCGCCGGGAGTATTAGGTCATCTGGGTACTGTTTTTTCAATTCTATGATTTCGGACATACTACTCTGGCGTACTGTTTTTCGCATACTATATAGTAGGGAAGTATTCGATTTCGGACACAGCTGGGGTTTAAGCTTCTCAAACGTCACATTATGTGCCTTCACGTCATGTGACTGCCCAGTTCGGCAGAGTTATGATCAAAGACGGCGTATTTATGCGAGCGATGTAAATTACAACTTTTTTGAAAACAATGTTTTGTGCATGATGTTATTATTGAAAATGGAAATTAAGGGAAATTAATTTCTCCAAATACCCAGTTATGTGTATGTGGCCTGTAATGACCCTAAAATGCCCCTGTATTAGTGATGGGAAGTTCGTCATTTTACTGACTCTCTCGTTCGTTTGATCAATCTTTATTCGAGTCGTTTCGTTCATTTATGTGGCTTCAAATGTTATGCTTTTAACAGCCAAGTTCCACAAAAACATCCACGTATGCTATCTTTTAATTAAGAAATCATTATAATGCAGCCAGAGATAATTTACAGGGACCATATTAATTACCTAAGAATATTAATTTACCTTCGGAGACTTTGGTTCATTTGTCATGTGACACGCAATGAACGGGTTCATGAACGACACACTTCCCTTTATGAATTTTTGTCTCATATTTATATCGATTTATATCATATGAGACCCAGACAGCAACATATTGTCGGCCCACATCTGGTACGCTTTTGTGCCGGATGTGGCCCGGATCTGGGCCGACGCTAAATAATTTCAAGGGAATCGACTAAGATTTTGGACTAGATTTTTTTGTCACATCATGTTTTCTCCTCAGATTTTACTCGTTCTCTGATCCAATGCTGCAAAATAAATGAATGTTTTTTTCTTGTATGGATGAAGAATCAATAATGCACAGCAACAGAACAATGGAAAGCGTAAGATGAAAGCGCTCTCAGAAAGCAGAGCGTGTCGAGGGTCGTGTGGATGTCACTGGGTCATGCCTGATAAATCCCTCTAACATGATCACAGGGACTGAGCGACGAACAGACAACGCCATATGATCCCGACAATCATGCTAACAACATCCAGTGTTGTCCAACTACTAATGAGATCTCTGTTGCATCTAAAGAGAAGTTGTTTCTTTTGCAAGTAAATAACTTGAAATCTTTCAGCTTAAGGCGGGCATACACTGTGTGATGTCTGTGCGATTTCAGCAAGGTACCTACTCACACTCAACGAGTAAATCGCATGCGATGCAAAGCCAAAGTTCAGGATTTATGTGCTCACACTGTACGGTCCGATCGTCGAGCTGCGACTTCTGCTCACACTATACGTGTAATATCTGCGATAACCCCCTGGATTGAGACTATAGACGTGTTTGTATCCAGAGATATTGTCAAAACAAGCATCTGCTATCAGTATCAAGATGATTTAGTATTTTCAATTTATGCATTCAATTATTATTATTGTATTATCATTATTAGGGGAGGCCTATAGGCTAATTTTTATTATTAAATTGATCCGCTATTGTAATTAATTTGCCGTGCAATATTTTCACAGCACTGTGAGGATAATAAAATATTACATAATCCTCATTAAAAATTGTCTAAAACGTTTAGGTCGATTACAATGAATTATAGGCATATAAAACAACTATTAGCAGTCTATAATATGTCCAAACATTGCCATAATTATCATCAATGAAAATTAAAAACAGGTTCATTTCAAAAACATTGTTTAACAAATTAATAAAAGAGGTTACATCGCAGGTGGCTTGGAAGACGTGGGTAATATTATCCATTTTGCAACAGTAATTTGTAGCTAGTTTGAACTACAGAGCTTAAAGATCTCCCTCTTTTCGTTTTTAAAAACAGAGGTTTAACCATTTCATCTGCAGCAAAAAAAAAATTGAATAATTTTTGCTGCAGATGAAATGGTTAAACCTCTGTTTTCGCGCAGGTGCAGTGGGGAAAAAAACACTGAGTTTAGGGCAATCGGTTCGTAGCGTTGCTTCAACTGTGCGATATAGTCACGAGGAGCGACCAACATTTCTGACATGCCAGAAATTCATCCGAAATGTCGATCGTGAGAGGTTAATCGCCTCTCGTTTCTCTTGGTACACTGCACGACAAACGACGCACGACAAAGCTGAAAATCGGTCCGACACGAAAAAGAGTCGCACGAGTCAGAATTCGGCTCAAAATCGGACGAAAATCGCACAGTGTATGCCTGCCTTTAGTCTCTTTTACATGCATTTCCAACCCGATCTCACGACCAAGTCGTACGAATTCGACGAATGATTAAAAAGTGGCTAATTCGTAACAATTAATACGACCTCACTCGTACGAATTAATACGATTTTGCTAAATCGTACATATTTTACGAATTGGCCAATTCGTATGAATTCGTACGAATGACCTACCCCTTACCCCGCCCCTAAACCTAACCATCACGTGGGTTTAGACAAATCGTACGAATTAGTACGAGTGAGGTCGTACGAATTAGTACGAATTAGCCACTTTTTAATCATGCGTCGAATTCGTACGAATTGGTCGTGAGATAGTGTTGGCATTTCAGTTTCAACATGTGCAGTTTCAGTTTTTTAGAGTAGCTTCAACACAAATTAATGAACTGCAGTTTAACATATTTAAGTGCATGGAAAATTTAGAACAAATTCTCCACGTCTACCTGTGATCCGATCCCCCAAAAACACATCTCAATACCAGCTGTAAACCGGGCCATGGAGAGTTCTGGTTCTGCTTCATGCTTACATTTATTCCGAAACCACATCCTTTATTTGGTCACTTGCCAGAATAAATCCGCAGTTGCACTTGACAAGCAAGTGAATGAATTTCCCTCTCTCTCTCTGTTGGAATGACAGGCTGTGGAAACAGACGCCATGCCCGTCAAACTCTTCTACGACAAATCTCACGATCAGCTGTGGGTGTTGAGCTGGAGAGACCTGCTGAAGTCCCGCTCCACGCTACAGGTGAGCTTAGACTCTCAAACAAATGAGAAAGCTCACACATTCATGTTGTTTAGCCTGAGAGTTCAATCAGTGGTGCTTGAGGTTAGGTGTAAATGTGTGACAGTCTTTGCATGCATATTCATTTCAGTTCCCCGTCAGGTAGACCCCTTGACTAGAACTGTATGCAAATGAGACGCTGTAGAAATATCCACTTTCTTCTCCGCCAGGTTTGATCAGCACCGTCCTCACGTCTGAGAAACACACACCCTCAAAGACAGAGCAAATGAAAGGCTTTTTATTTTACAAACAATGTGTATTTCCAGCCCCCATACACATGAATAATTCACGTTTTATTAAATAGCGGTAAAGTCCTCAGGTGTATTTGCTTGTTCAGCATGAGCGCCAGCCACGCGGAATAATGAAGACGTTTGCTATGAATCACTCAGAAATGCTAAAGAGCACTTTTAACGGGAAGCTGGATAATCGGCTGCAGGGGATATGGATCCACACCACAAATAAATGGCTTGATAATATTCAACTCATTTTGAATGCGTGCAATTGACCCGGGCATGGGCAATTTGTCGGGCCCGGAGGCGGTACCCAGCTCGAGAGGTGAAATATCAAACCCATTTTTTTTAAATGGCTCAATATTCTTAGTCAAACATCTGAACCTGCTTGTCAGCTCATTAGATTAAACAAATTAGGCCTGAGGAGAGTGTGCGCTTGGCTCCGATCCGGCTCTCATCACACTGATCACAAACCAACAACTCATAGTTTGCCTTCATAATCAGCTGCGCTGGCCACTTATGAACAAGCCGAAAACAGCGTTTTCTCTAGAGGCGTAGTTTCCAAGCGGTTTCTGAATAATCCTTGTGAATTAAGCTGCTAAATATCCTATGACAAATGTAACGGAGGCCAGCTGGTAGTTGCTGTGCAAGTAAACCTCACTCCTCTGATCTCAATCGCAACTCTAGCGACAGACACTAGCAGCTGCAGTCTTTAGCCTCTTTGTAATGGTGCGTTCACACCGGATGCGAATAGCGCGTCAGGCGCAAATGATTTCAATGCTAAGTCAATGCAAAGAATTCGCCTGCGGCACGAATGAGTCATAGAGCGCAGCGCGGAAGACGCGAATACGTCTCATTCGCGCATCAAGTTTGCGCGAATGGCGCAAATTGAGCATCTGGCACGTTAAGCACGAATGATTTAATTAGTGCTATTTGTGCATTCACGCATTTGCCGCCCGAGTTGAAAAATCTGAACTTTGGCGTCAATTAACCAATCAGGAGCCTAGCTGCTTGCTCACGTGGTGAAGAATCTGGATGCTTCAATAAATTATTTTGTAATATGACTAAATGCATGGTGGGATTCTTATGCACAACAAAGCAAATATTTTATCACTTAGGCTATGTTTACATGGAAACGATTCTGAAGAGAAAATGCAAAAGTGGCGTTGCGTCATCTTTTTTTATTCTGCGTTTAGACGAGCGTTTTGTGTGGGAAATCCGCGTGCAAACGGAGACGCAAAAGTGTGTGAAATTCAATGTAGTATGCACTTCAGGCGGCTAGGAGTACATACTACAACAACACCAAGTCCACGAACCTGCGTACAACTTTCACCGTCAAGCAGACTTTTGCGTTTTTACCGTTTACACGGGAACGCGGCGGTGGAGCGTTTTTAAGATTTCCACTCTGGAGGGTGGTTTCACTTTTTTAGCGTTTTTGAGGCTCAAAAACGCCGTTGCCGTGTAAACGAAAGGCACATCCGCTAAAATATTTTTACGTTTTCACCCGCAAGCGTTCTCGTGTAAACAGGGCATTAAAACTTTATTTCAATATACGAGACATGTTCCTTTTGTTTTGAATGTTATTCATTCCATATCTAGATTATATGAAATAGTATTATGATGTAAAGACAACCAACATACATGTGCATAAGTCCGTGTCTGGACGTGAGAGAGAAAAAAATCACAGGACAGGTTAATAACTTTTGGAGGCTGGCTCTAATTATCATCAAAACAAAAATAAATGACAGATTAGGTGGATGAGGGCGAGGGTGATCCTCGCTCCGATGCGGGACAACAGGTCATCAAACTGGGCGCGGGACAGGCGGAAGTAGCCCTGACAGCGGCCGTCATCCAGCGCAGCTCCTGGAGCGAGCAAATGCTGAAACTCGGCAAACGGTTCGCCTCCGAAGGGTCTGGTGGACACAAATACGGCGTCGATGATCCCCACGCCGCTGTTCTAGCTTACCAGAGAAAATAAAGTGAATCTCTCGATGAATGCTCAATCAACATAAAAAAAAGATGGCCGACAACAGATTTCGATTTTGACGCGTGAGATGCGCGTAAATTTCGCTTCAAACTTTTGACGCGCGAATTAACACAAAATGGTCAAGCGTCAAACTAGACACGGTAGACGCGAATTTGACGCACTATTCGCGTTCGGTGTGAACGTAGCATTAGAGCGCCCAACTCTCACGCCAGAGACGCGCGTTCGACGCCCGCTCGGAGCAGGTCGCGTAGGACCCGGGTGTAGGGGTTACACATATTATAAATACAAATTTGGTGTGATGAATGGCTCGGTTTTATACCCTTGTGAAATGAAAGTGTGCTTAATTGTATTGAATGTGCACTTTAAATCTTAAAAGAAATTTTAAAGAACTTTACTTGCAGATATTGTCAGGGTTGGGTGAAGGAATGAGGCGTGGACTCAATTTTACAGAGATGAAGGGCAAAAAATAAAACAAAAACTAACCCAGATGGGGGGAAATCAAGTCAGGCGACTTGAATCATTTTGAGACTGCAGAAGTCATCAAACGTTGCATTGTCAGTTGAATTTGGGGAAAGCACTTGAAATATTTGTTGTGTTGAGCTATTTCAATTACTTTTGCTTGATTTGTTCATTGCAAACTACTAAAATTCGGTTCATTTAGTCAGGAAACCTGATTTGCAATGGGGTTTGAACTGTATGCATGCTAATAAGCCACTAGTTCAAAGTGAGAATTGGACTAAAGTGTTACCATTAAAGATGAATTAAATTTGATTGAATACTGACTAGAGGAGTAGCTATGTTTTAAATTAATCTGTTTGAGTATTATACAATTAGACATGATGATTAACTGTAAAGGGAGTTGGGAAAACACCATGAGCATGATTAAACTCTCATCACGGGCAGTTTCACAGCACTATCTAGAGTAAATTCAGATAAAATATCAAAGCATCATTACTGAAAGCACACTGTTTTCATAGATTATTTCATTTTGTTATGTTACAACAGAATATGTTGTTTATTCTTTTAAGATCTTTGCTCATCCGGTCTGATTTAAGACACTCTACATGATTGTAATATTAGTTTCTCTCGTTTCCGTTTCTGAGGTGATCACGTCTGCGAGTGCAGTGGAGCAGCGTCAGATCCTTCACACTCCGTTTGAAAGAGTGGAGGATTTCTACATCCCTCCCACCAACCTCATTATCACCCACGTAAGGTACGAAACCATCGTCTGACCTCAACATAATTCTTCCAAAAATTGGAAGTGAGTGAAATGATGGTTGTAATTAACAGGCCAGCACTTAATAAATCACCAGAAAGATCATTAACCTGTCTTTGACAATTGTCATCTTAGGTTTGGCTTTGTCTACTTAAAACGGGAGCCTGCGGTGCATAAAATCGACCTTGAGACCCTCCGCCTCGTCAAGACCATCAGTCTGAAGAACTACAGCTGTATTCCCGCCAGCATGGCCTACACTCATTTAAGCGGCTACTATTTTATCGAGTGCCAAGTCCAGAACAGTTCGTCTCCGAGCTCACAGCTTCTCATTGACAGCGTAAGCGACACAGTCATCGGGCCCAATCCCAACATCAACGGACAGCCGTTCGTCTCTCCAGACGGGCGTTTTGTCGTCTCCGTAGATAAGCGGCGTGGCAAACTCCAAGTCCAGACCGTCTCCTTCAGCGGTGAACTGCAGATCAGCCATGAAGTGGATGTCTCGATTCAACTCGCAGACTTGGAGTTTCAGCCGTCCTTCACGGAGGCCAACCAGTACGTGGTCGTGACCTCTTCGGCTCAGGGCTCGGAGCTGGTTTTCTCGGACCTGGCGACGGGAAGAGAAAAAGCCCTTCAGAATGTCAAGGATCCGATTCCAGCCACCAGTTGGCCTTGGGGAGACACCAATAGGGTGGTGGTCTCCAGCGGGGTGTTTGGACGATACTTGGTCACGTCGTCGACCGAGTCCCTGTTCGTTCTGGACGGCAAACAGAGCGGCCCTCACTGTGAGGTGTCAGACATCAAGAGAGGGAACACAGTGGTTTGGGTGGGTGAGGTATGAGTGGCGTACCGCGGGCCGGTTCTGCAGAGGATTGCGTCGGCCGACTGGGCCAAAGCTCGGGAAAACCTTTAAGGGATGCCAATGGACTTGACCCTAGTAGTGAGTTAAAACGAACACGGGTTTCTGTATAAGTACACACACATGCACACATATTCAACAAACCTTATAGAACAAGGGAACGAATGAATGGAACACCCTTCAGTGCAACAGTGAGCTAATTTAATGAGAGATGTACATTTTTTGCACTTCGTTGTTAGCAGAAATAGTGTTAAGCAGCAGAGAGGTTAGGTGATGACTGAACTATGCACAATGCTTTTTTCAGTGTTTTTCTTTTTTCATTGTGTTCACTTGTGATAAACAGTCACTGTCCATCAGTGCCATGTCTGTTGATGTCAATGTAGAAAGATTGTGTTGTTTGCATCGTCCCAGTGTTTTGGGCTTCACGTTTCAACGGCTTATTGTCCGTTTGTTTTTTAGTATTATTAGTACAACGCTTAATAATAAACATATTAGGGTAACATTTAGCATTTTCCTCTTTGTAAGCCATCTAAAACATGTGTTGAATCATTTTAATCTCATTGGTGCAACGTGACCCCGTGACACATGGCAGCGTACCGCGAAAGCTATAAAGGATACCTGAAACAAACAGCGACAGCTTCTGATTGGCTGAAATATGTCACATGCAGGCATGCGGGAAGTAAGACAAGGCAGCACAGAGTCTCATTCCCTTTTCAGGAAGGCTCCCTTTCTCTCACAGTTGTAACTGAGACTTTCCCTTTCGAGAGAACTCAACGCTTCGTCAGATTGTTGACACTATGGGAACATTAATATCCAGGCTGTATCCAGACAACAACATAGTTTCCAGATCCGGGCCACATCTGGTACACATGGATTCAACACGGACCAGATGTGGGCCGGATCGGAGCCGACACTATGCTGCTATCTGGGTAGAATCTGATGTAGGGAAACTCCTGACAATAAAGTCTTAAAGGCAAGCATACCCCTAGTAGAACGGGCCCTTACAACTAGAGACAAAGTAAGGTCACGTGCCTCATAAGCCATAGTAATAGCCTCAACAATCCACTTGCTTATTCTTTAAGAACCCTGTCAAACCATACCAGCTGCTGGTCAATCTTACGCCACTGGGCAGAGCGGTGGACGAAACATTCAAGTCCCCTAACTGGGCAACCCAAGTTTAGTTTCTCTTGGTCCACCAACTGAAATGGAGGATAAAAGGCGTGCAAAACAACTGAGCATGCCATGTTAGTCAAGTAACCTGGTCTAGGGTTTACCCCATTGGGAGCAAACTCTAGGCAGGAGGAGGCAACAGAGAGGGCCTGCAGATCTCCTACCCTTTTAAGAGAGGGGATAGTGAGCAAGAAAGCAAGGAACTTCTCTGAAGCTATAAAGGATTCCTGAAACAAACAGTGTCAGCTTCTGATTGACTGAAGTAAGTCAATCGCAGACATTCGGGGAGTCTCATTCCCTTTTCAGGGAACCAGAGTTACAGTTGTAACCGAGACTTTCCCTTTCGAGAGAACTCAATGCTTCGTCAGATTGTTGACGCTATGGGAACGTTTAATACCCACTGCAGTCCAAATCCAGGCAGTACCCAGATCCGGCCACATTTGGTACCAGATGTGGACTGGATCTAGGCCGACACTATGCTTCTGTCTAGGTAGAATCTGATTAATGTGTGCGGAGAGGCACAGCCCACCGCATTGCACACCTCTTAGATGGAAACTCCTGACAATAAAGCCTTAGAGGCCAGCATGCTTCTAGTAGAACGGGCCCTTATGACTTGAGACGAAGTAAGGTCACGTGCCTCATAAGCCAGAGTAATAGCCTCAACAATCCACTTGCTTATTCTTTAAGAACCCTGTCAAACCATACCAGCTGCTGGTCAATCTTACGCCACTGGGCAGAGCGGTGGACGAAACATTCAAGTCCCCTAACTGGGCAACCCAAGTTTAGTTTCTCTTGGTCCACCAACTGAAATGGAGGATAAAAGGCGTGCAAAACAACTGAGCATGCCATGTTAGTCAAGTAACCTGGTCTAGGGTTTACCCCATTGGGAGCAAACTCTAGGCAGGAGGAGGCAACAGAGAGGGCCTGCAGATCTCCTACCCTTTTAAGAGAGGGGATAGTGAGCAAGAAAGCAAGGAACTTCTCTGAAGCTATAAAGGATTCCTGAAACAAACAGCGTCAGCTTCTGATTGACTGAAGTAAGTCACTCGCAGACATCCGGGGAGTCTCGTTCCCTTTTCAGGGAACCAGAGTTACAGTTGTAACCGAGACTTTCCCTTTCGAGAGAACTCAATGCTTCGTCAGATTGTTGACGCTATGGGAACGTTTAATACCCACTGCAATCCAAATCCAGGCAGTACCCAGATCTGGCCACATTTGGTACCAGATGTGGACCGGATCTAGGCCGACACTATGCTTCTGTCTAGGTAGAATCTGATTAATGTGTGCGGAGAGGCACAGCCCACCGCATCGCACACCTCTTAGCAGTGTTGTAGTACTCGAGACTCGGACTCGTCTCGGACTCGGTCTCGAGACCATATTTTAATGGTCTTGGTCTTGTCATGGACTCGTGTCCAGTTGGACTCGGAATTGACTCGTACTCGAACATTTTTTTTTTTAGGACTCGGAATTATTCCCGAGTCCACTCGAGTTCAATTAAAAATATTTTTCATGATTATTACTGTATGTTAATAAAATATTTCTTTAAATTGATTGACACGCCCAGTGATTGGTGATTTTCTAGTGCGCAACTGCGCATGACAAATTGTAATAAAATTACTTTTAACACCACCTACTATGTGGCCTTTTTACCCTAAACTGATCATATTTTTTAAACTCTAAGTAAATTCAGTAAAAAAAAAAATAAAAAAAAAGGATTTCTCTAAGTAAATAAAAGTAAATTAGGTAATCAACCCTCACTGGTCTCGGTCTCGAATCGGACTCGACCGTCTCTGGTCTCGGACTCGACTCGGACTCGAGTGAGGTGGTCTCGACTACAACACTGCCTCTTAGATGGAAACTCCTGACAATAAAGCCTTAGAGGCCAGCATCCTTCTAGTAGAATGGGCCCTTATGACTAGAGGCGAAGGGAGGTCACGTGCCTCGTAAGCTATAGAGCCATAGTAATAGGCTCATTAATCCACTTGCTTATCCTTTGGGATCCCTGTCTGTGTGAACCACACTCTAGTGCCCTAACAGGGCAAACCAAGTTTAGTTTCTCTTGCACCAACTGAAATGGAGGACGATAAAAGGTGTGCAAAACAACTGAGCATGCTGTGTTCCCGGTCTACTGTTGACCCCATCAGGAGCAAACTCTAGGCAGGAGGAGGCAGCAGAGAGGGCCTGCAGATCTCCTACCCTTTTAAGAGAGGGGATGGTAATCAAGTAAGCTGTCTTGAATACATGGAACTTCTCTGAAACGGCTTCAATGGGCTCAAATGGTGCCAGGGACAATCACTCTAAAATCACAGGCAAATGCCAGGCTGGAACTCTCGCATGAATATCAGCCTCTAGAACAAGGAAACAAGATACCACAGGGTCTCCCCAAAGATCAAACACCCAAAGGTGCATGGTAACCCAGACAGCAAAATAGTGCCCAGATCCGGCCCACATCTGGTACATGTCGATTCAATGTGTACCAGATCTGGGCAGACGCTATGTTGCCAACTGGGAAGCTACATATTGTAAACCTTAAGCGTGGAGGGGGATAGTCTAGCAGGTCCTACTGGTTTTCTCTCCACCATAAAGTGAAAAGTCTAAAGGCATAAATTTTCCTTGTTGAGTTTAAGATGGTCTCAATGAGCTCGGTTGAGAGACCAGAGTTCAAGAGTTGGTTCATCTCAGTGGCCAAATCCTCAGCTTCCATATTTCTGCCGATTATGACAGAATGTCCTTCCTGATGGGAATCTCCCAGGGAGAGACATCAGGTCCGTGGACCATACCGGCCTGGCCAACTGGCAAACTCTCTAGAACTACCAGGAGAATAGCAATTCAGGAAAGGCGTACATACGTAGCCACACCTGCACCATGGTGTCCAACCCCAATCTACAATCCCAGCAAACAATTTTGCATTTAAAAGGTGTCTAATAGCCGTCCAAACACATCCCTGATGTCCAGGCTAAAATTATGTAAAATTTGGACGTCTAACCACTAGGGTTGGGTATCGAGAATCGAGTATCGATTGGAACCGAGACTAACTTTTCGTTTTTCCCGGAATCGTTCAAAAGTTAAAATTTCGATTCCTAGTTTCGATATTCACAGTCCGCCGAGCGGAAGAAGAAACCGCTGAACAACACCAACGAAGAAGTGTCTACCGGAAGTGTTGGCATAACCACGCAAGTCGAACATGAGTACCTTACGTCGGCGATCCAAAGTGTGGCTTCACTTTTCTGAAAATAATGAAATCTCGGCAAAATGCAAAATTTGTGACAAAAGGAGTATTTTTACAAAAGGAGTATTTCCTTCAGAAAGGATCATTTCCTTCAGAAAGGCCGTTGGTTGGCAAGGTTAACTAAACTTTTTTGACCCTGCCTCTTAAAAGAATCGGAATCGAGAATCGTTAGGAACCGGAGTCGAAACAAGGAATCGCAATCGGAATCAGAATCGTTCAAATTCAAACGATACCCAACCCTACTAACCACACAAGAATAGACGCACTGGCTACGCGTAGAACATGTCATAGAAATCAAACCAATCACCTTGCAATCACTGTTCACTTCACTTATATGATTGGACATCATACATCTCGCAAGTTATTTTGGCAAAAACGACATGTAACCAAATTTAAGGTTATTTTGGCTAGAAATGGGTTACCGATAGCCGGACTATATCGGGTCTATAGTTAACCTAGATGGTGAAATGACAGCTATTGATTACTGAAGACACAAGCTAACGCCGTTTGTTTCGGATTGCTTTTATAGCTTCTGCGTTATAAAGTAGGAATTTCGAGATATATACTGAGGAATAAAGTCAGCTGAATTCTGGCATTTTCTCGTAATTGCGAGTTAAGATCTTGCAATTGAAAAGAAAAGTCAGAGCTGTGAGATTAAAAATAAAAAAGATAATTAGGACTTTACTCTGTGGCGGACACAAGCTCGCAAGTAATTCTGTCAACACGCTGTCATGAGGTAAATTAGAGCACTGTTGCACTGAACACACATCATCACTACTGAGACGACCACAAGCGCAGCTTTAAATCACCCCGTTTGAGACAAAATGGCTAAATTGGCAATTCAGTGTGCTTTCAGGCTCAGTCAGATATGCATGACTACACCATTACTTTAGAAAGCCAGATGGTTAGACCACAACGAGCATCACATTGGACATTGATCAATTTAAGGCCCAAACAAACCTAATTAAACTCAGTGGGCTAACAATCATTCAATAAATGTGCTCATCGTATATTAACCGTAGAGTGATTTGAGTTTGTGTCCTTCACAAACCAGAGTCACAAACAATGTAATGCTCTTGTAAGAGAAGAACATTGTGAACATTGTGTGTCCAATTTAAGAGGGAAATGGCTTGAAAGAAATGACCAACATTAAAAGTGGTGAACGTAAAATGATTTTTTTTCAAGACTAAACTAGCTGCACATGTTTTATATAATATTACAGTATGTCCTGCACACAATATGCCATTGTTTTAAATTATCTGCATTGTGTGTGAGAGAGTGTGTGTGTGTGTGTGTGTTCACAGTTCTTTTTAGCACTGAAATTCCAGCCTGACTTTTGCCAACGAGGCAGAACTGAAGCATCCCGTGCCTCATTGAGTCACATTTAAGTCCTCCTCCATTTGTCTTCATTAAACTCTATTGTCCCCAGACTGGTTCAGCCTGTTCTTGTCCTCATCGTGTACATTTGTTTCTTCAGTGTGTTATAGACCTCTTCGAGGCCTCAACCTCTGTTTATGTTTGTCATGAAAACCTTTATTAAGAGCTGAGGCTCATTCAATGTGTTACCGATCAGTAGGTCAAGAACCAAAGGCTTTATTTATGTTGTTGTAATCTTTTTCATTTTGATTAGTATATTCTGATAATTAAGTGCATTTTCTAAATTAATATGGCAAGTCGAGCATCAGATAATAAGAATGAAAATGTTCATGTGGTGTATTTGGTCTGGCTTTTATTGCTTAATTCTGTGTATGTGATTAGTTTCTCCCAAAGTACATTTTGTATGGCGAATAAAACCTGGTCCTTAAGTGTGTGTGTATGTTGGCACCACTTGTTCTTCAGTTTGATTCACATATAGACATTAAATTCACACTATTACTCTCTCAACATTTCAATCCCGACAAAATGCCAAGGGCCTAAACTCAATGATTTGTATTTCTTTATTTGAAATAACAGTCTTTTAGCTGTCTTTGTGCTGGTTAATCTCTATCTCTATGCAACACAGTTTTCAGCATTAAGGCAATAACTGTTGAAATGTTGACGTTTTGCAACCCAGTAATTGCTACTTTTGTTTTCTGATGATTTGATGATTTTATTTCTCTCTCTACACGTATGTCGTGAAACTGACCACACCAGCAAAGTTCTCGTCTTGTTCTCAGCTTGTCTCGTGGTCAAGCGGCACCATGTTCTGTTCATGTGTGTGTGTGTTGATTTGCTGTAAAATTGTGAAATGTTACACTGTTCGGAAAGATAGTGGCTTTACTTAATTCACAGATGTGCTTCATGGGATGTAGAACCAAGTTGAAATGTCATAATTTTAGTGAACTAAGTATCTGTAACAAACATTAAAACAAATCCAGATTCCTGAGGTCCCGGTTCACCCAAGTGATTTATTAGCATTGGTTGTATAGAAACTTTTATTGTATAATGTAATATAGTGTTGCCTGGGATATATATTTCTTCCAGTTTTACAATAAAAGATGAGACCCGAACGTTTGGCAGTATGTGGCTTCAACACATCTATGCTTTTTCTAGAGAATTCGATTTTGTCTATGCTGTGACACTAAACCAAAAATGTTCATAATCTCAAGTCTATTTTGTGATTCATTAACGGCACACTGAAACTGAGTCATACAATTTACTCATCTATCTACTGGGGGAACTTACGGTGATGGCTTGAAATATTGTGGCTCTTTAGAGTTTTTAACTTTAGAGTTAGAGTCGGGAACAATAATACTGTAAGCACGTCAAACATTTGGAAATAGGCTCATTTTACCACTCCCTCAGAGTTAAACAGTTGGGTTTTACCGTTTTCCAATCATTTCAGCCGATTTCTGATATTTAGAAGAATATCAGTAACCAGACAGTTTCTGGTCTCATTGACTTCCATAGTAGGAAAAAAAAAAGTATACTATGGAAGTCAATGAGACCAGAAACTGTCTGGTTACTGATATGCTTCAAAATATCAGAAAATCGGCTAAAATGATTGGAAAACGGTAAAACCCAACTGTTTAACTTTGAGGGAGTGGTAAAATGAGCCTATTTCCAAAAAAAAAAAATGGAGTATCCCTTTAAGCTAAGATTCAAACAGTAATCTAAATATTGGAAGGGACGATGGTGCCACACATTGTTAGACACTGTTTCCCAACAATGACCCTAAACTGTGAAACGAATCTTCATTGTAAATCACACGCTTCTTGTAGGGTCGGTCTTTGCGATTGAAAGAAACAGTTGACAAAACAAAGACATATAGTAAGTAGTGGGACTGCAATTACTTTATTATAACTGTTATATTTAACAATTTCACTCTTTATTGGCCGTTCGCAAAGACCCGCCCCTTTTAGTTGCTGTTGCTATGTCCGACAAGCCATGCCCCCTCTCACACACACCATGTTCTCACGCAGTGAAACACACACATACTTTTGATATAAAACAAAGTCGCAACATGTAAACCGTATTCACTTTATAGCCCTTAATCCTGTAATTGTGGACAAATGTGGGCACAGAGGACTCAGGTGTGATCCTAATTTTTATTTATTTATTATAAATGTTATATCACTGTCTTCGATAAAAATTTGTGTATCTATTAATCCATTTGGTGTTTTTTTTTTGGGGCTATTTTTGAATTTATTTACTTCAAAAAGTACCATATTTTCTATGTAAATTATGCTTATTTTTTATGTTTTATTTTTTTAATTTTTTAACTACATTAAAATATCATTCCAATAAGTTATTAGAGCTAAAACCTTAAAGATGAAGTGACTTTTAGAATGCTCTAAATTACAGTTTTTCCCATTCATTTCTATGGGTGCCCATTTTTGACCCAAATACAAGATTAAGGAGGTTTTTTTCACCCACTTAACATTGTAGAATTGAGTCCAAAAAAAAAAGTGTGTTCAGGAGGCAAACTTAGGAAAAGTAGCCAAGTCTTGTACCGCTCAGATCAAGGGAAGTATTTTTTAAAAATAAATAAAAAAACTATTTTGCCCACATTTGTCCAGAATACGGTTTTAGCGATAAATTGAGTCATTTTTTAAAGACATTTAAACAATAAATAGCGTTTTGTGTCTCTTTAATGTGTGTGACAGATCGCTCCGTTAAAGCCGCTCGTGATCTGATCATCTCTTCCTTCTAGATCCTTTAGAGCATCAAATAAACATGAATGAACATCAGAAGGAATGTTGTTTTAACCGTGGAAAGATTAAATCGTCCAACGTTAACCTACTAACTCTCCTGACGGCTTTGTCGGATAAAATGGCGGATTCGGTGGATGGTGGATTATGATTGGTCAGATCGCCTGCCATTCAAACTCCCTACGAAGGCTCAATTGTCTATTTATAAACGCATTCTATCTCTTTCTTACAATCATGACCGAAAAAAAAACCAACAACATTGAATCTTCGTCACTCTCTCAGCTAAAATGAAATTAAACTAAAACCACCAGCAGGGGGTGGCAAATCAATAACCCCTTTCATATAGTCTTTACTGGTAAATTACCGGTAACCGATCATGTGTGAACAGGACCTTTTCAAATATAAAATGATAAAATGTAAAATGGTTCTGGCAATGTTGAGACAGAAACTAAAGCGCTACTCCTCGTCCGGGCGGACGAAGAGATTGTCAATAACTTTGAGGAACAGTTAGCGATACTGTCATGATAAAATAACTAGCCTTCTTCAGGAACAAGGTATAAACTTCCGGTTAATGACATCATCAGAGAGTTTACCGGTATTTTGATTTCGATTTTACGGTAATTTACCGGGAAAGGGGCTGTTGTCTTAACAAGTTAGTCATTGAATCATTGAATCATTCACTCAAGAGATTCGTTCAAAATGGCTGATTCATTCTGAGTGACTGTCTTTATGAGTGAGTCATTGAATCATTCAAAGACCAATACGTTCATTCAGTAGCGAAACTGAACTGTTGTGTGAAGACGCGCGGCGGATCTGCCGTTTGGAACAATTTTCCTCGGCAAAATAGAAGAAAAACAGTCTAAAATGTAAGTCGCCTAATATGAGCTACTTGTTTATTGAACTGTTGTATAAATTCAATATGACATTTGCAAATGTGCTGCTGATATTTTGAAAACAGCACTCTTGCTAATTCTCATAGATATTAAAAACAAGAACATTTTAGCCTCATATCTTGAATTTTTGGGGCAAATTATTAATTTTATTAATAGTGGCAGCTTCTGTTGTGAGGTTCTTTCAAGTGAAACCGTGTGTCGTTATTGTACTGGAGTTGTAATAGATGTTTAATTCCAGTGGCATTACACTTAATGATGGAGATCCTTCTGGCGGGGATTATCTGAACGTCTTGACTGATGAACGGCTTCTACACAGAGGTCAGCGTTGATAACCTTCATAAATCTCTCTCCGTGATCCTGGTGGTCAAGTGATAAGACCACTTGATGCCTTCTTTTACTCCGGCTCAACTTAATCTATACGCTTTAGTGTTGTACACTCTCTTCTATCTGTTGCAATTATTCGCAACAACTAGATGCTGTCAATAGGCCGTCCATCACTGTCACTGCGGGACGAGTCGCAGAACACCAGAATCACTGCGAATAAATCTATACCAGCTACTCTCGCTTTCTTCTGCCGAGCGTTGAGAGAGAGAAGATATTGATCGTGAGCACAAAGAGTTGAGAAAGTGTACTAAAAAAGGTGAGCGATAGACGTCAGCTTACTCTCAAGTCACAAAAAGTCTTTATAAATGCACAAAAACAAAATACAGCCTTATTTTCAGTGGTTTGCACATTGACTGTGAATAAAATAATGATATATTAAAATAAAATATTTTAATATTTAATATATAATAATACATAATAAATATAATAATATTAATATAATATTATTTTATATATAAATAATATTTAATATATAATAATATATAATAAATATAATATTTTAATATAAAATAATGATACATATGTACTGTGTTTATGCATTTGTTGAATTTTAAATGACTGTGTGACATATTTTTAATGTACAATTAGTTATTAATTAATGAAATGCTTAAAAAATGTAATAATTATTTTTTTTATCAATATTTTATATTGATTGTTTTATTATTTTTTTCTAATAGTATATTCTTTACACACACACACATATATATATATGTGTGTGTGTGTGTGTTTGCGTGACTTGTCCGAAAAATTGTAAATATTAAAATAATATTGTAAAATAATATTACAGTTGTAAATTAAAATTGTAAAATAATATTACAATTATTTTGTGATTTATGATTATTTGATATAACAACAGCCTCATATTTCTGCTGCTTGAACCAATTAGGCCCCTTTTATTATTATTATTATTATTATTAACTCATAAATATAAATATATTACTGTTGTAATTTACAGAATATTTGATCATAAAGTAATATTATTTTTACCAGTATTTATATCCTAAATTCCTTGAGCTTCTGACATTTCAAATCCTCACAAATACTGGTGAAATTCGGTTTATGTCCACATAAATTTGGGAAATTATGCAAATGCATAAATAAAGTGAATCGCACATGCACGATTTTTATTTAGGACTCACCAACCCCTGCAGTTCCCGTACGAGCCCCCAGGGGTGTGCAAACACTCATTTTGTGAAACCCTGTCGGTTTTTCGATTGATTCTTGTGGGTGTTTGTTGAAGGCCAGACCCATCCTTCCTTTGAGAACGGGTAGTTTGGCGTCCCTGTGTGAACCGGTCCGGCTGAAATGAGGGAACAGGTTTTATTTGGCGTGTCGTTCGCAGTTGATATGTTCTTTGAAAGCACACATCCGCAGCCTCACGAGACGACAGCTGTCTCGGAGATGTGTGATCGATCCACAGCTTCAGTCTTCTTCTGGATTCTGGGAATGATGGATTTATGGACTGCAGTTGTGCAAATGGTGTGTGTTGTGATGAGCTGTGATTCTGATTGAATGATTATATAACAGCATCATAAAATCATTTTAGCATCAAAAATAGCATTTCAAAACAAAATAATGGTTACGCTTTATTATGTTACAGTGCAATTATATATTTAAGCACTGAGTAATATTAAGCATAAGGTTAGGATTTGTTGAGGGTTAGTTGCATGTAATTATGCATAGTTATTTATATGGTAACTGTAAAATAAAGTGTTACCCAAATAAATGCTACAAAAGCAACGAGAATCAAATAAACCACAATTTATTCACACTGCCACAGTGCCATTGCGATCTCAAAACTCCGGCCAGTTGATAATACCTAGAATATCAAAATCGACTGCAGGCGGGAGATCCTTTTCCTATTTAGCACCAAAACCCTGGAACAATCTTCCTAACATTGTCCGGGAAGCAGACACACTCTGTCAGATTAAATCTAGATTAAAGACACATCTCTTTATCCCAGCCTACATATAGCACATTGTCAATTTATATAATTCAAATCCTTTAAAAAGATTATTAGGCTGCATAAATTAGGTCAACCGGGAACACTTCACAAAATGTTTTTGTTTTATGTTTTTTACCCCAAATTTGGGTCAAATATGGACGAACCCAGCCTTTGGGTTAAATTTTTTTAAGTTACGTTTTTGACCACACGTTTGGGTTTGTCTAGGCCTATATTTGACCCAGCATTTTTTTGTGTATATAAAATACCTGATTAGAAAACATTAATTGTTTGAAAACTACTAAAACAATTTTTACTGTGCTTACAAATGCAAATCTGAACAAATGATAAAGAATATATAAATGCTTCATTTCATACACGGTTCAAAACATTTAAATAGACATATCAAGCACTAGGAAATGTATATCATTCAGTTTTTTTAGTTGATATTACTCTTGACAAAGCTCTGATTACTGAGAGACGCCAAAACCTTTAGATATCTCGCCGGTATTTCATTTTTGCTAACTCTTTTATGAGTGCTATGAAACTTCTTTCATCAGATACTGTTCCCTTTCAAGGGAACTTCCATAGACATATACACTAGACCTCACCTTGGATACGGCAGTTCATTAGAACGAATGCGTCAATAGAGCCGCCATCTTGAAACAGGGGAGCCCCTCCACTTTAATGCATCAGCGTCAATGTAGTAGACACAGGTCTAACGGAAATAAAATCACCATAAATCATCATGAATGCGATTTTTCTTGTTTTTTTGGTTTGTTCCAACGGTCAGACATGTATTTATCATTGATTCCAAATATATATATATATATATATATTTTTTTTTTTAAACATTCTTCTCAGTTCAGATTTCATCCGTGAACATCATACGCTGCACAAAAGTCCGCCACCATCAATGAATTCGAAGTAAAGGCAGAGATAGCAGCGTTACCTAGCTACTTCCTATGACAAGACCCCTGTTTCAAGATGGCGGCGGTTTTGACGCATGCTTAGAACCCCAAGGTGACGTCTAGTGTATATGTCTATGGTCAAACGCGATGGGAACGCTCTGCGTGATTGCGTCGTGAAGCGTCTGTACAATCAGTCCAATGAGAGAGTAGGACGTCAGGTGACGTCATCGACCAGGAAACTATAAAGCACCCTTGAAATCAGACCGCGACAGCTTCTGTAGCCTTCAGCAAGCGATCTCTGTACTCTGTCCTTGTCTATTTATTGTTGTTTGTCAAAGCCAAGAAAATAAATATATATCACTATCTATATTTATGGCAAGCAAGATTATAGACGCTGTGTGGTTCCCTGCCCTCGTTACATCACGGGTGGGGACACACATCAGCTATTTGTTTGGGATTGGAGCATGCAGCGGTCAGTTCTCGAGGGAGCTGAGCTGACTGTGGGCATTGCGAGAAGCGGTCCGCGAGGACGCTCCGCTCCCGCCGGGCGTTCTCCGAGGAGGACGGTTCGGTTCGCGGTCCCCGCGCGGGTCTCTCTGTTGCCGAGGCACGGAGACGACTCGCATTTCGGGGTTCGCAAACGGATCTGACAGCGGGGGTTGGGACGGGCTCAGCTCTATCTCATGCCAGATCTAGTGGACTGCGATTTCCAGTTCCGAGGAATTGGTATCGTTAGTGTTTTGTTTTAAAAAGAAAGAGTACAAAACAAATAAAAATGTTAGGAGAAATGCAGATGTTTGAGTTTTAAATGAATGATGAATAAGTCAGCTCATATCTGCTGAATAAAGAGGAGCTTTTAAAAGGAGGTTTTATTTATTAATTTCACTGGCTAGCTGAACATTATGAGATTGAAAAATAAATAAGAGTTTTTAGATTAAATTTATTTTAAAAACTAGAAAACTCTCTTTCTCAGCCTCCTCGTCGGGGTTATATTTTATGTGTTTAATCCCCATATTATCAATGTTTGGGTATTTCAGTGCCTTGGGTTAAGAGACGCTTGCAAGCTTTCTCTCTCCTGAGTCAGTGTCATCGTTTTTAACCCCGACGTTACCCACCAGCCATCATAAATAATGAATAATTTTTTATTAGGCAGCCCTGGTGGGTATGGAATGAGTGTGAGGAGCGACTCTCTGGGGAGGGTCGCAGCGCTGCCAGTTCGGTTGTTCCCGCTGGTGGCCACAGAATTATATGTACATATTTTTTTCCGATATAAAGATAATAGGAAAATAAAAATATGTCTGTTCTTCTGGACGCTCTGCTTTCAAGAAAACTATGAAATAATCCATTCAGCGGTGTTCCAGAGGTTTCTTCCTCACCAATGTTCCTGAGACTGCTGGACGAGAGCAGTCTCGGCCTATTAAGCTCCTCGCAGCACAAGGTGCAAACAGAACAGTCTATAGCCAGTTAGAGAAATGCAAGATCTGAGGACTGTTTTATCTCTAAAAAAGCTTGGACAAAGGAGAAGCCCTGACGCTGAGGGGGTCAGGCTTCTAAGGGTGGTCCCCTCTGTAGGGACGGTTTTGAGAAATCGTTTCTCTCTGACGGTTCGGTTTCCCTGTCGGTTCGCCGTTTCAGGGCACCAAGGTCTCAGTGTCCCCAAACGAGCCTTTAAAAAGAGCAGTCAGTTCGGTTTCCCTGCCGGTTCACCGTTTCAGGGCGCCGAGGTGCCTGCTTTATCCAACGGTGCCTTCGTGCTTCGTCATGTCGAAGAGCCTTGGTCCCTCGCCCAAGCCCAGTTTTTGGGGCTTCTTGTCGACGCGTAATGCTATCGACGGATGCTTCCCTGACAAGATGGGGGTGATCATGAGTGGTTGCTCGGCGGATGGTACTTGGCAGGACCATCTACCTTTTAGCACATAATTGGCTAAAAGTGATGGCGGTATTCCCGAAAATCTCAATACTTCATGCCAGACCCTAGAGGTCACTATGTGTTTGTCCTTTCGGATAAAACACTGATGGTCTCGTATATCGGAGCAGATATCCTGTTGAGGCAGGGGCCCAGGGAATGAATGGAGACTCACCTAGTGTTGTCACGGTACCAAAATTTCAGTATTCGGTACCAATACCAGTAAAAATTCACGGTTCTCGGTACCAATTTCGGTACCAAAGCTTAGTTTCAATTTACATATATTTAAGTGTTTATCACGGTTACAAGTATGGAAACTGTACATTTGTATTATAAACACTTTAGAAAAAAATTTGATAAAATGACCTAAAATAAACAATAGTATAGGCTACACTAACACATTTTTAAAGTTGTTTGTAAAGTTTTAATCCGTTAACATTTATTTAATGCACAATGAATGAAGTGAACAAACATGAACAATCAAGTGTTTCTATTAAATAACATTTACAAACATTAACTAATGTTGTAAAAATATATTATTCACTCAATGTGTTGAAGTAGCTAATGTTGATAAATGTTATTGTAGCATTACCAAACTATAGGCTACAGGAGAAAAAACATGTTTTATTTGATTTGAATGTACTTTATTTAATCTAAAACTGCATTCATATTTATTTTTGAAAAGGCTTTTTAAACCTGCTGAGTTATAAAGGCAAGAATACGCCTAGAACTGCACTGACATTAAATGACATAAATAGGGATGCATCGATACTAATACCAATACTCTGGTGTTGGTTGGATACTACTGTGCTCATGTACTCGTAAAACTACCCCGAAAGCACTTTAGAGGCCGTTCACATGTCGCGCGTGTTTTTTTATAATATTTTTGCGCGTGCTTATTCTCTCCAAAGCGCTTGCTCTCACGCGGCGTCTGTCGTTGCTATGCAACGAGTTTTTATTATGAGCGCGCTTGCCTCGCGCCTATAGACCATTTCACAATATGTAAACAACACTGGTCCAGAAGCACTTCCTGTTTCAGTTTCTTAACACTACATAAAAGCTGGGATAAAATACAACCAACAGAACATGTAAAACTGAATCAAAAAGTTAAACAAACATCTTTAAGATGTTTTCTTTACATGTGAAATAAAGAAAACAGTTACAAACTGAAACAGGAAGTGCTTCTGGACCAGTGTTGTTTACATCTTGTGAAATGGTCTATATTTGAAATTGCGAATTTGCATGTAATCGGCCTCTTATGGCAACGTGACATTAGCCTAATCCAAAATATTTCCATATGTGGCTCTTTCCTCCTTTCGTGTCAACAAGTGGATTCAGAGAGAGAGCATATCAGCGTTATGAAGAGGTCGCAACTGTGCACCTTTCAGACTGCGCGTCTAGAACTGGATTAACCTGGTATTCGGTACCTAGAAAAGCTGGTACCGTAACATTTTTTTTTTGTACGAACTTGGTACCGAAGTACCGAGTTTTTTGACAACACTAGACTCACCCCCGAGGTGGTGGAGTTTCTTAGGGAGAACTAAAGTCAGTCGACATTTCACATCGTTGGTACAACGCATTGCTCTATTTGGTTCTCCCTCACACATCCAGCTCTGCTTGGACTGGATGTGATGTATTAGGTGTGGTTAACGCTACACCGGTACGCATTTCCCGATATCTTTGCTCCTGGGAGTTCCCCCCTCATTTGGAGTTTGGATACTGTGGCTTGGCCTCTGAGGGGGCCCGGCTCATAAAATCCATTCTCCAATCCAGAGCTCCTTCCACGAGAGAAACTATATGCATTGAAATGGAAATGATTCTCCATCTGGTGTGGCGAACATCACCAAGATCCTGTTAACTGCCCTGTTGGTACAGTTCTTGATTTCTTGCAAGACCGTTTCTCTGCTGGATTATCTCCTTCTACCTTAAAGGTTTACGTGGCGGCTATATCGGCCTACCACACCCCTCTGGGGGGTACTTCTATCAGGAGAGATCCTCTAATTACTAGTTTTTCTCGGTGGTACATGAGGTTGAAACCTGCACTGCACTTAGAGCACCGGCTTGGGATTTGCCCATTGTACTTGAGGGTCTGGCTTTGGCTCCCTTTGAGCCCATTGAAGAGGTTTCAGAAAAATTCCTCACTTTGAGAACATTTCTCTTTGCGGTTTCATTTACCGGAGATTAGGAGATTTGCATGCCCTGTCGGTTGCTCCTTTATGCCTGGAATCTGCACCGGGTATGGTGAAAGCATTTCTATATATATATAATATTCTGAGACGCTCAGGACTGCACATGCACATTGGCTGGTCCAGCCTGAAAAATGCGTTTTTTTGTTTGAGAGTTTAGAAACAAGAGAGATAGTTGTTGTCAGATTTCATTGGCGATCTCAAATGTGAAATTTGTTGGTAAGCTTAAGTGAACCGCTTTGGAGAATTTGATCCCCATTCAAAGATACAAGCACGTGCAGGCGCAATCTTGCTGTGCTCAGAGTTTACACTCATTCATGTGCCATATCTTGTAAGGTTTAACACATTTAAATGGTCAATAGCAAACAGTAGAACATGTGTATGTAGATATTGCTCTTGACAAAGCCATTACCGTGGCTTTCTGAATAAGGTATTCGGCTTCGGGCACACCCTCAGTGGTGAGTATAATTATCTCTGTGATGCGTTTGCACATGAGTTTAATTTGGAGATGGCAAGAAGACAGTCCATGACATGCATAGATATCCATAATAAAGGCTAAATGCCTCGTTCGCGCTGCTGGCCAATGGAGGTCGACGTCCACATCTGGCGGCCATCTTGCCACAGGCAGCTCGCTCACTCGTAACATTGAGTTTTAATGTTGTATGTACTTTTTAAATAGCCATGCTCACTTTTCAAGTTGAAGGAGGGTGATGACGCATTTTTCCTTTAGAAACAAACTCTGTTGTATTATTTTCCTGTTATCACTGTGAAGCTGATTTGTATACAATCTGTATTGGAAAAGCGTTATATAAATAAAGATTACTTGATATTGATCATTTTATTGGTAACAGTCTACAGTATTCTGACTGAAGTATTTGTTAAATAACTATTTTCCTGCCAGCGTTTTTTTTTTTTGTTTGTTTTTTGTTTTTTTTAGAAAAGTTGTCAGCCAGTGTCAGCGTTTTTGATTATTTTTTCTCAAAATGTTCATGGCCCAAAAAATATTTTTTTGTATGAATATCTGAACTTACAATTTCAAAAGAAAGAACACACCGTCTGCTTTTAAACAACTACCAAACATTTATTGTAGCTTCACGCATTCGTTTTTTTTGTTTTTTTTTTTACAAGTTGAAAGTCCCCCTGTGGTGTAAATCCAGCTTTTAATGTTGTTTATGTGTGTGTGTGGTGTTTTTAATACGCTTTAACACACACCATGTGTAAGTTCTTTAGTCGACGGCATTGCTGAGTGTTTTGAACCAAAGACAGACTCAAAAACACGGTGTGAAATCGCTGGTGTTTCTGACGACACAAACGACCTTGTAACCAATCAGATCAACGTGTGATCGCCAACCAGTGGAGTGTGTGAGTAGAGGCGGGGCTCATTTGCATATTCATAGAACGCCCACATACTAAATGTGGCGAGGGTGTCGAGTTACATTCAAGATATTTTAAGGAAAAACTTGTCAATTTCTGGGAACCGTTGTGTGATGATAAATAATGAACATGTCATCAATGGCAAAAAAATTGTTCAATTATTTGACAAAGACAACGCAGTCTATTAAAAAGTAAAAAAAAAAAAAAAAGAAGCCCTTTGGAAATCAGTTCGAAATATTGCCCGCAATGTTAAAGTTGATTTCTGACCCTGATTGGTACGCATTACTCGTTTTACAAAAACCTTACAGTAGCACAAACTGTCATGATTATATCTGAGAGTCATATGAAAATGTTCATGTAACACTCAATTATGATTGTTACGAAAACTCATTAAAAAATATATGATTTGACATGATTTTGTATGACTGCTGTCACACTGTTTAGCTGTAGTTCTGTTAAATCTGAGAAGTCTATTCAATTCACTGATTCCTTTGATATTCTCTAAATAATAGCTTATATATAAGATTTAGCACAATTTCAAACCATGTAGATTGCTCATTGCTTTGATCTAGATACCGGTATAATAATCAGATATCCTAATAATTTTTAATGCAATCATTCGATCTTATATTTCATCTTATATTTGACGACAGGAATTATAAACAGAAGAGATCAAGTATGGAGAACTAGTGGCAGGCTCTGAAGAAAACCACACAAAGAGCAGATAAATGATTTATGCCATGCGCTAATTGTTGCACGGAAAGGATAAATCTGCTGGTGGCGTAATAGTGTTGTGAAACTTGCCCCAAATAATTTAGAAAAGAAAGAAATTGAAAAAGTAAGGAGCCGCACATGGGTCCGATATAGCTGCGAGTGCTGGAGTTCTCCTGAATTATGCTATTTGTTTTTCAATTCTAAAGGCCTTTGAGGCCTGCTTTCAACATATTTCACAAGGTCCCTAAAGACAGAGGGAAAAAAGAAAAGGGTGAGCTGGCGCAGGAGAGATGGAGTAGTTTGGGGGCATCATGTATTCCTAATGGAGCAGCCTTCGCCGGGAATTCACTTCCCACAACTCGAAAAAAAGCCGTTCTCTCTTTTCTCTGGCTCTGTGTGCCACGGCCAACACGTATACACATGCATACACACGCATACACACACATGAATAGAATCAGCAGTGCTGGGCTGAACCTCTGGAACCAAGAGTCTGGGCTTTTGGGTTAACCCCTCCGTGATGTTTACATGGTTTCTGGGTTAGAGACATTTGGATCAACATTTATTGGACACGTTTAAACAATGAATACTGTAGTCAAGTCACATTTATTTATAATGCGCTTTTTACAATACAGATTCTTTCACAGATAACAGGAAAATAATGCAAACGAAAATACGTCACAGTCCAGTTTAAGTAAGTTCAGTGATGTTTAGTTGAACTGAACTGGAAAATGAGCTGCTTGCATTTTGGTTTGTATTATAATTATTTATAGTTTAAAGGTATAGCGGAGGATTTTCTTTTTCCGGGTGGGTAGTCTATACTATTGGTCGATCTAAGTGTCAATCATTCTGGTGATATGTTTACGTAAGGCCGTCGTAGGCTACGTGCTCATCCCTATGTAGTTTTCACTTTCAGGTGTATTATGTCGGAGTTACGGTTTCAGCCATTCCTTTGAAAATGGCTGAGGGTCGAAAGAGAAAAAAATGTATACGAAGTGAATGATAAGAAGAGAAAGGCCACAGAATATAGAAACAAGACCAGAGTGATTTTGGGTTAACATCACACGCTGGCGTGCGCTAAAAGCACAGGTTGGGCTTCTCACTGACGCCGCAGTCGCGAAGACTCTACCAGACAGGTAAAGTTTGTCACGCTATTTGGAGAAATCAAATTAAAATCACTAGTAAAAGTTAATGCAAGCTACTTAGCAATGCTAGCCCTGGCACAAGTCATGCACCGCATAGACACGCTAAACATCTCAATTTGTCTAAAGTAGCCTTTTGACCAAATGATAAATGGTATCACCCTGAAATATTCTAAAACCTTGTGTGTTCATGTGTTCATATTCTAAAACCTTGTGTGTTTATTATTACACAAATGCAACCAGCTACTTCTCCATTACATATGCAACTATGTATAAAAATAACGTATTATTAACAATGAGACATATTAGGTTAAGGACCAACGTAATAGCACTGCTTATATGTGTCACAGTCCTCCGTCTGCACCAGTCTGTCTTGTCTTCAGCACTACACTTCCCATGATCCTCTCGTCTGCACACCTGAACTCACTCCCTCATCAGCCTCCCGTTCAGCGTCCTGTGTAATCTGTTTCACCTGTTTGCACCTCATTATGTTTGATTCCCCTTACACCTGGTATTAAAATGCGATCTGTACCTAGATAAGTTATCCGGATAATAAGTACTGATTCCATTTACACCTGGCCACATAAATGTGTTTTTGCAAAACGGATATAAATCCGATCTTCACCTCCTGCGTTATATGCAGATTTATTGGATTGCACGCCACCAAAAGCAACAGATCTGAGCGGCATTTTATTGATCATCAGCTAATTTCCTAATCCGAGACATCAATAAGAGAGAGTGGCAACAGGCCTGGTAAGATAATTTCGTTTCTTTACTTGAAGGTGTGTTAACTGCGTCTGTGACTTACTTTCACTTTTATTTGCGATGTTTGCACGTTGAATAGACGCTCAGCTGCTCATCTGCGGTGATGCGTGTCGCATCTGTGAGTAAAGTGAGTAAAGAGTAATGTGAGTAAAGGGAGTAAATGTGAGTAAAGTGAGTAAAGAGTAATGTGAGTAAAGTGAGTAATGTGATGTAATAAGTATAATAATAGTGAGTAGAGAAACAAGAAGATTTATTGTAAGTCACTTTATTTGTCATTAATATTAAAGTGAAGTTGCCTTTACATGCTTAAGCTGTTAATTTATCCATTGCATGGGTGGACCTTGTCCTTATCAATCATCCAAACATTGCCCCCCCCCCCCCCCCCTGAGAGATTTTGCAGGAGCCGCCACTAAGTAAATAAAACACGGAAGGGCATTTGACATGTTGTCTTTTTTATGAATGTTTTTGAGTTAGTTTATAGTTTGCAACATAATTGTGTAAGGCGTAAGACGTTCCCTCTCGGGAGCAAGAGTGTTGTGTTTGTGCATGTGCATTTTTTTTTTTTTTTTTAAATTGGAGAGGGCGGGTCTTCTGTAAAAGTCGGAAAGATCCTCCGCTATACCTTTAAGTTTTTAGAAAGCACTTAAAATGACTGTTACTGCTTTCCTCATCATTTGTGCACAGCCACAATTATCTAGTGTTATAATTTGCCCAGACAGAAGCTAATGTGACACTTTAGTATGACATGAAAATTTATTTCTTTTTTACAACTGACATGTTGCTTAAAGCAAAGTGCTTGTGTCTCAGGCTCATTTTAGCATTTAAATCTTTTATAACACACATACAGCACTGTATAACGTCATACTCAGCACAGTTGGATGGATGAGTTGTGTTGGTGCCTGTTATTCTAGCAGAAAAATCAACCCTAACAGTTGTGCAGAATGTGGGAATATTATCCATCTTGGTCTAGACTTAGTTAACAATATGTCTGAATTCGCCCCAATGTTCTTCGCTCGAGGAAAACTGATATTTAGAGATAATTGTTGAAACATTTTGCTGAATTGTTGAATTGGTGGCAGAGGAGATAGATGTAATAGGGTATTGATTTTCAGATTTGAAGATGGGGAGAAAAGTTATAACATGATAAGATAAAAACAATTTGACGAAGAGCAAAAATACACACTAGCACAAAGACAGATGTTTGATTCCTCGCTGTGTTTTTTTTTTTTGTATTATTTTATTAGATGTCCTTCCTTGACCCTTCTAAGGTTACGTGTTACTGAAAATCTCAGTTACACTACAAACTTGATTTTATAGATGGCAGTTTTCACTTCTTTCCTTTGTTGAGAAAGAAGTGAATAATTTAAGACTTCACAATCAAACTCTATTGCTCACTGATCTTCAGTGAAGACATCTGTCAGAGTTTACGCAGAAACCTCAGAGCAGCACAAATGCTTTTCTTGGCATCTGTCTCCTCCACACAAAGGTATGCTGGAGATTTCACGACGTCTCGCAGCTCTGAAATGGTGAACTGTGTAATTTATGCACTACTAGTGGCGGTAAATGGGGGAAAACTACGTTTATAAAAGCTACAGTCGAACCAAAATGTATTCAGACACAAGACGACTATAGTTCATTTAAGTGAGGAGAGCAAAATAAAGTAAACTGTTACTGTTGATATTGTATGTTCTTCATACAGAGACTACCGGGAAAATTTATAAACATTTGGGACCGAAAATGATTCCTACACTTTGTTTTTCTTCAGTGTGTTTTCTGTAATTGCTAATGCTCTTTTTACACACACACACTGAGCAACAACAAGTATTGCTTGGTCACAATTGTGTAGTTAAATTGAACAG